>CAUYLG010033212.1:0-32151 GCA_963573385.1 Cacajao melanocephalus | reverse complement strand
GACAGGGGGAGGTGGGGAGAGATAACATGGGAAGAAATGCCTGATATAGGTGAAGGAGAGGAAAGCAGCAAATCACACTGCCACGTGTGTACCTATGCAACAATCTTGCATGTTCTTCACATGTACCCCAAAACCTAAAATGCAATTAAAAAAAAAATATATATATATATATATATATATATATATATAAAAGCAAGGTGTTCAACATTAGTTCTGGAAAACAAGGGATAAAACCATTACAACTGGGATTCTTGGTGACCAAGGAGCAACATAAAGTCAGTTAGTGATCGTCACTTTAGAGTCTTTTTTTGTTTTGTTCTGTTTTTTTGGAAACAGAGTCTCGCTCTGTCACCCAGGCTGGAGTGCAGTGGTGCAATCTCAGCTCACTGCAACCTCCACCTCCCGGGTTCAAGCGATTCTTCTGCCTCAGCCTCCTGAGTAACTAGTATTACAGATGCGCACCACTATGCCTGGCTAATTTTTGTATTTTTAGTAGAGATGGGGTTTCACCATGTTGGTCAGGCTGGTCACAAATATTGACCTCAAGTGATCCACCCGCCTCAGGCTTCCAAAGTGCTGGGATTACAGGCGTGAGCCACCACACTAGCCAGATCATCACTTTAAAAAGAACAAGAAGTATGTGCTCTTCAGTGACTCTAAAACCTTAGGTACAGAAAACTAAAAAGACATCATTCAAATTGCACGGGCTATTGGCAGTGTCCCATAGAGCTATCTAGACTAGCTGTTTTCACCTTGGCTGTGTTCCCACTTGGAAAATTTTTTTAAATGCAAATATCCAGATGTCCTGTGGACCCTTGTAAGTCAAATTATAATTTTGCTATCAGCAGTATTAGCATATGTAAGAGTGTGCAATATCCAGACCACAAATTAAAATCTGTATTTTCCTAAGATTCCCTGGGAGATGTGCATGCAAATTAAAACTTGAGACCTGATGCCTCAGAATCACTTGAAGGAGTTGTTAAAAACAGAGATTGCTAGATCGGGGTTGGGGGGGTGGGTGGGGGCTTGTGAATTAGCATTTCTAACAAGTTTCCAAGTGCCTCTGCTGCTGCTGCAAGTCTAATACTGTATTTTGAGAATTTCTGCCATAGAATAATTCAGAATCTCCCTGGATGGGACCCAGGCTCTTTTTAAGCTCCCTGAGTGATTCCAATTTGCAGCCAAGGTTGAGAACCACTGGTAAAAATATTTTTCTGCTCTTCATTATATAAATAAGGAAATGAATATGAGAAGCAGTTTAGTTATCCTCTAACACCAGCTTAAATTCATGACTAAACTGTTCTTTAACATAAGATTAATTTTGATTAATCCAAAGGGAAAGAAAGATGCTACATCATCCTTAGTGACTCATTTCCAGAAATATGTTTGGTTATGATTGGGAAAAAGGTCACCATAAGTAACCATTATCTTAATCATTACAGTAACCATCGACTCAATTTACTCATTTTAATTTCTGGTAATTTAATAGGGCATTGGCATTTTGAAGGCCAAAATGTGTTTTTTGAAATCATATTTTTTAACAGAAGCAATGTTGCATGAATTATTTTTCCCCAATCAGCCTACGAAACCAATTCTCTTTCTTCTATGTGCTTTGGGTTTAATTTTACCTTCTTTTTTCTAAGTTCTTGAGGTAAAACTTTAGGTTATTGATGCAGCCTATAAGAAAAACTCTTTTTTAATATATGTATTTACTGTTCTAATTTTTTCTCTCGGTATGGCTTTGTGTCCCACAAATTTTATGTGCATTTGTATTTTGTTACTTAATTTTTCTATTTCCCTTGAGATTTCCTCTTTAGTCCATGCATTTTTAGAAGTTTATTGTTTAGTTTCTAAGTGTTTACTGATTTTTCTATTATTTTTCTCTTGATTTCTAGTCTGACTCCATTGTGGTCAGAGAACAAACACTCTGTATGATTTAATTGTTTTGAAATTGATTGAGGTTCTTTATATGGCCTAATGGACTGTATTGTTATAAGTTTTATAGACACTTGGAAAAATGTGTATTTTGCTGCTATTGGAAGGAATGTTCTCTAAGTGTTGATTAGATCCAGTTGGTTGATGTTGTTGAGTTCTTCTATATCCTGGATGACTTATAGTCTAGTTGTTCTATCAATTGTTGAAAAAGAAGGGCCGAAGTCTTCAACTGTTAATTGTAGATTTGTCTATTTCTCCTTTTAGTTCCATCAGGTGTTGCTTGTACATTTTCAGCTCTGTTGTTGTCTGCCTATGCATTTAAGATTGCTATGTTTTCTTGATGAAGTGACCCTTTTACCACGGCAAAATTAAACTTAGCCTAAAGCTGCCTCCTTACATATTTTTAGCTAGGCCTAATGGTTTATATGTACATGGTGAACTGTAACCTATGCAGATAGACAGCAACCTACTCTTATGAGTAGCAGAGTCTCAGGCAATCACAGCAGCCATACTTTAGCATTCACGGACAGCCAACTGTTCAAACCTTGTCCAAACTAGACAAACACCCAGCTGTAATCAATCCAGCTGTTTCAGTATCCCATGTCTATTTTCTGTACATCACTTTCTTTTTTCTTTCCACAAATTCTCTCTGACTACACAATAATGCCAGAGTTGCTCTGAATCTCTTCTGGTTCTGGGGGTTGCTTAATTTGTGAATCATTCTTAGCTTGATTAAACTTGTGAAATTTAATTTGTCTAAAGTTTTTCTTTTAACACTATTAATGTACCTCTTTGTCACTAGCAATTTTTTGCTCTGAGGTCAGCCTTATCAGATATTAGTATAACTATTTCTGCTTTTCTTTGATTAATATTTATATGACACACAGTTTAATCTTTATTTTCAACCTGTGTATATCATTATATTTGAAGTTAGCTGCTTGTAGACAGCATATGGTTAGGTCATATTTTTTATTCCATAATGCCACTCCGTTTTTTGTTTTGTTTTGCTTTAAGTTTGTTTCTTCCTTTTCATCATATGTCCTTATTTTTATTTTTTAATTGTATACAGGTACGGTATATAAAATAATATTTGATATACATAAACATAATGAAATGATTACTGTAGTCAAACAAAAGAAAATTAGCATATCCAATGGAGAAAAGTGGATTTTCCTCTAGGAGCCAGTACAAGACAAGGATGCTCACTCTTGCCACTTCTAGTCAACAGAATACTGAAAGTTCTAGCAAGAGCAACCAGAGAGAAAACAGATATAAAAATACATCTACGTCAGAAATGAAGAACTAAAATTATTCCTATTTGCAGATTACATTATACAAAATTCCTCAAAAATCTTTTAGAATAAATAAATTCAGTAAGGTTGCAGGATACAAAACCAACATACCACATTTGCATTTCTTTACACCAATAATGATCTATGCAAACAAGAAATCGAGGAACAATCCCATTTACCCTAGCATCATGCAGCTATGTAGAATAAATAATTCTAGACATGTAATATACTACCATGAGGACTATAGTTAATATTAATATATCATATACTGAAATTTTGCTACGAGAATAGATAGTATGTGTTCTTACCACAAAAAAGGTAACAATCTCTGTTTTTAATTGGTGCATTTGGACTATTTACATCTAGTGCAATAATTGGTATGCTAGGGCTTAAGTCCACTATTTTACTTTTTGTTTGTACAGATTTTATGATACTTGCTCTAGGTTTTATATCATATATGCATAACCTATCAAAGTCATTTTATCACTTAAAGTAAGTATGGAAACCTTACCTCTTTGAACATCCCTTTAACCCTCTACATTTATAAATGCCTTAAAAATTTTCTCTACATACACTTCGAACCACATCAAAAAGGGTTATAATTTTTGTCAACCATCAAACATAATTTAGAAAACTCAAGAGAAAGAAAGTCTATGGTATTTATACATATTTTTGTTCACCATGTTCTTGTGTCCTCCCTGATGTTCCAAGGTTCCTTTTTTTGTTACTTCCTTTCTGCTTAGCTAACTTCCCTTAGCCATTCTTTTAGAGTAGATCTGCTGGTGATAATCCCTCTGCTTTTATCTAAGTATGTCTTGATTTCCTCTTCATTCCTGAAGAGGGTATTTTCACTGAGTATAGGATTCAAGATTCGTAATTCTTATCTTTCAGCACATAAAAAAATGTGTCTCACTTCCTTCTGGTCTCTGTGGTTTCTGATGAGAAAACTACTGCCATTTCATTGATTTTCTTATTTAAGTAAGGAATAATTTTTCTCTGCCTGCTTTCAAGATTTTCTTTGTGTCTTTCGTTTTTGAAAGTTTAATTATGAAATGTCTTGGTATGCATTTCTTTGGGTTTATCCTGTTTATGGTTCACTCAGCTTCTTGCATGTGTAGGTTTACATGTTTTACCAAATGTGGAAAGTTTGGGCCCATTATTTCTTCAAGTACTTTTCAGCCCATCCCTCTTTCTCCTCTCTTTCTGTACTCTGATGACATGAATGCTAGATCTTTTCTTACAATTACATGGGCCCATGAGGCTCTTGTTTCGTTTTGTTTTTCCCATTTATTTTCTTTCTGTTGTTTAGGCTAGGTAATTTCTATCTTCCATTTTATTAATTATTTTTAAATCTCCTCTATTCTGCCCATCCACTAAGCTTTTTCTTTTAGTTACTGTATTTTTCAGTTCTAAAACTCTACTTGGCTCATCTTTATCTCATTTATTTCTTTGCTGAGGCTTCTCTTTCCTTGTTCAGGTTCTCTATTTTTTCATTCATTCTTTATTTTTCTTATTGTACTTTAACTTCTGGGGTACATGTGTAGAACATGCATGTTTGTTACATAGTTATATACACGCCAAGGTGGTTGGCTGCATCCATCACCCCATGATCTACATTAGGTATTTCTCCTAATGCTATCCCTCCTCTAACCCCCCACCCACAACAAGCCCCGGTGTGTGACATTCCCCTCCCTGTGTCCATGTGTTTGCATTGTTCAACTCCCACTTATGAGTGAGAACATGTGGTGTTTGGTTTTCTGTTCTGCTTTTAGTTTGCTGAGAATGATGGTTTCCAGCTTCATCCATGTCCCTGCAAAGGACATAAATTCATCCTTTTTTATGGCTGCATAGTATTCCCTGTTGTATATGTGCAACATTTTCTTTATCCAGTCTATCATTGATGGGCATTTGGGTTGGTTCCAGGTCTTTGCTATTGTTAACAGAGCTGCAATAAACATACCTGTGCATGTGTCCTGATAATAGAATGATTTATAACCCTTTGGGTATATACCCAGTAATGGGATTGCTGGGTCAAATGGTATTTCTGGTTCTAGATCCTTGAGAAATTGCCACACTTTCTTCCACAATGGATGAACTAATTTACACTCCCACCGACAATGTAAAAGCATTCCTATTTTTCCACATCCTCTCCAGCATCTGTTGTCTCCTTACTTTTTAGAGATCGCCATTCTAATTGGTGTGAGATGGTATCTCCATGCGGTTTTGATTTGCATTTCTCTAATGACTGGTGATGATGAGCTCTTTTTCATATGTTTGTTGGCTGCCTAAATCTCTTGAGAAGTGTCTGTTCATATCCTTTGCCCACTTTTTGATGGGGTGTTTTGTATTTTTTATTGTAAAGTTGTTTAAGTTCTTCGTCGATTCTAAATATTAGCCCTTTGTCAGATGGGTAGACTGCAAACATTTTCTCCCATTCATTCTAAAGGTGTCCACTTTGCTCTTCTTGGAAGCATTTTCATCATGACTATTTTAAAATTGTTGTCAAATAACTAACATCTCTGTCATCTCAGTGTTGATATCTATTAATTGCAATTTTCTTTCATTTTGAGACCTAGTTCTTGGCATAAGAATAACTTATTAAAACCTGTTCATTTTTAAATTATTTTAAGAGATGCCATGTCTTATTTAAATCTTCTGTTTTAATTGGCTTTCTCTGATACTGCTCTAGCAGGTGAAGGGGCAGGTGGCACTGCCTCATGACTACCATATGGGTGTAAAAGCCCAGATTCCCCATTCAGCATCTTAGGAAGAGGCTCCTTATTACTGCTTAGTGAAGGTGAGAATTCTAAGAGTTCGAGCTCCCAACATGGTTTCCACTGACACTGCAATGTGGGTGACCTTGCTATCATAGAGCAGTGGTGAAGGTCCTGACTGTTCTCTAGGCCTCCATCGACACCAGCCCAGTCAGGAGAGGGAAGAGCACCCTATTACTTCCAGATGGTTTTGGAAGTCCAGAATTCTCATGTGTTCTCCACTGACACTAAGAATAGAAACGGAGCTCAGTGATGATAAAACTCCTGGTTCCCTCCTTGCCCTTTTTTGACACTATCCGGTGTGGACATTGGGGTACTTGATTAGAATCTCAAAAAGGTAAAAACCTAGGCTCCCTACTTGGCTTTTGCAGGAACAGATGTGACTGGGTTCACAATGTTTTCTCTGTTATTTACCTGGAATACGGTGGTTACTGTCTAAAAGTTTGTCTTGTTAGGTTGACCCTTTCTGGTCCTTTAGTTATAGAAAGCATGCTTTGTTAAGAATCTCTTTGCTTACCATGTAATGCATTGGTATTTCTGTGTTGTTTATTTCTTAAGCTCCAAGTCTGGTATATATGAAGCAAATAGAAAACTCAGGGCACTCCTGGCTGGGCAACAGAACAAGACTTTGTCTCAAAAACGAAAGGAAAAAAAAAAAAAGGAGAGACACTCTATTTCAATATAAATAACATTGTTTTAAACATTACTCAACATATGAAACCAGTCAGTCATTATCATTCCTAGAGTAAGGAATCTAAATTGATTGAAACTCATGTGACATAGCAATTAATGTGTTTTTTCTTTTGACCCCAAGGCCCCAAGCCAGTCTACCTTCTCTTCATATTTCAGAGTATTCCTCTCTCTCTCTCTGTATACGTGTGTGTGTGTGTGTGTGTGTGTGTGTGTAATATTCAAGATTTTTAGTCGTATTTAGCAGGAGGAAGAGGGAAAGGTATGTATACTTCATCTTCCTGGAATATATAAATATATAAAATATTTACATATAAATATTTAATATATTCATCTTCCTGGAATATATATATATAATATTTTATATATTCAACTAAAAATTCAAGATTCATCTAAAAGTCTTGAATATTATATATGTATACACACATGGAGTCTATCATCATTAAAAATTTGTTGATTTATCTATTACTATGTTCTCTGTGTCTATGTCCTTTCATCTTCTTTCTTTTATAAAGACATGTTTCACTGGGTTTGGGGCCCAGCTGGATAATCCAGGATTATTCCATTTGGAGATCCTCAACTTAATTACCTCTTCAAAGATTGGTTTCCCAAATAAGTTCACATTCACAGGTTCCAAGGGTTAAGACATAGGCATATGCTTTTGGAGGCTGCAGTTCAATCCACTATATATGCGTTATTTGGAAGTATGCTATTAAGTGTCCAGATATTTGGGAACTTTCCAGACATCTTTCTGCTACTGATTTATAACTTAATTCCACTGTGGTTCAAGAACATACTCTGCAATCCTTTTAAATGTACTGAGTATATTTTATGGCCTAAAATATACTTTATATTGGTAAATATTTCGCGCACATTTGAAAAGAATATATATCCTGCTGCTTTGGGGTGGAATGTTCTAAAATGTCAATGCAGTTATTTGGTTGTGTTTTTCAAGTCTCTATATCTTTACTGATTTTCTGTCTACTTATTCTACCAATTACTGAGAAAAGGGAGGTAAATTTCTGACTATAATTATGAGCAGTATGTACTGTATTACCATTTTTTTCTAATATTATCTCCATCTTATACCCTCAGGTTCACTAGTATCTACAAAGACAGATGCTTCTTAATGCATTAACTCCCTCTTCTATTAGAAGTCCTGCCCATCTTTTGTCTTATTTTGTCATAGATATTTTTTCATAAATTTTGGTTAATATATAGGAGATAGTTGACTGCAAAAAATTCAATTTCAGATTTTACTCATACTTTGAAACTAAAAATACACTTTTTTGTTATAAATGTTGTAAATTATGTTCTTAGTTTCATGAGCTGTCTGCTCCTGATCATTTGATGTAATTCTGCATACAATCAAAGCCACTTATGAAATTTTGTGAAAGATACTAAATGCTCCACTGAAAGTTTTTGGCATTAAGTATTTAAATAGAAATACAAAATGGTAACGTTTTTTTCAAATATGTTAGCAAATTCAAGAAGCAGATTATACTAATTACAATTACTGAGAAGTTACATACACATCACAAACTCAAATTTCTCTTTATGAGGCTTAATGTAGCTTAACACTTTACCTCATGGTAGTTACAATATGGAAAGAACACATAAAAGACTTGGGTTGATTGCTCTATATCACAGCAGGGCCTATAAAATGTGCCAGGTCTCCCAAGGTGGCCATACTCTTTGATAAATTCACCTGTGGGCTGCTGTTATATTTGAGAGAAGCTCACGAACTACCATCTGCAGAAAAGGGAAAGGCACATGAGGACTGCCTCTATTTCCTACGCACTGAATCAAGCTCACTACTGGGGAAAAAAAAGCTGTCCCATATTCAGCCAGTTCTGAGAAACCAGCTGAATGAACACTTTGTGGTCACATCTCAACATTAAAATACACAGAATCATCCACACTAGATAGCACAGTGAATGGAAATATGAGACAAGATCCAACTAATTGATATAGTAAAACTGCAATTTGTCATAGGAGACAAATTTCTGTTAAAATTATCATGTAAACAAATAGTACATTTTGGGAACTTGATCATTATTTCTACATTTATTTAACACCCACCTTGTTTTAGGTAGCTATGCCTGGTAATATAGAGAGCTATTAATGTTTCTATTACCTGATCTCAAGGAAATTAAAAATCAGTTAATGTTAAAAATGCATAATAATGAAAACAATGTAGACTGTATTTCTGCTATTATAAGGTCTCCCAATAATAGAGTTATCTTCTGGGTAAAAAGTCCCTGAGACAATCTCCTCTCTAGGTGTGGAAACTCCCAGGAAGTTGCACTTTTTAGGAACACTCTCTTTGGTCACCAGACTTCTCCCCAAAGCAGTCAATGCCTGTAGGTCTTAACTATAATACTAACGTCCTAATTCAGAAACAAATGCAGTATATGAAAGAGAAGTGTGTCATCTGCTTTTAGCTAAAGGTTTAGGATGACAGCAGTGTACTCTGGCATGAGCTGCATCACAGAAAAGAGACCCCGATGGTATTTCTCCAGGACAACCTAAGGCAACAGGACAGGCTCCCCATCTCTGCCATTGTTTTTGCACCTACAGAGACCCACTGATGAAAGAGATGATTCTTCTGGGTCCAGACCAGACAGATTCACCTGATGATCTTTCTCCACTATTAGATACTGAAATAGTGAGAATCTGTAACACTTTGTTCACCTTTCATCCCCACTTTAAAATAGAGAACAGCTAGAGGCTTGTGATTTATCCTCTTGTCAGAAGCCCTCTTCTCTGACATATTCAGGATAGGCAGTTAGCCAGTTTGTTTTCCTTTTGTTTGAGACAGAGTCTCGCTCTTTAGCCCAGGCTGGAGTGCAATGGAGCAGTCTTGGCTCACTGCAACCTCCGCCTCCCAGGTTCAAGTAATTCTCCTGCCTCAGCCTCCTGAGTAGCTGGGATTACAGGTGTGTGCCAACACACCCAGCTAATTTTTGTATTTTTGGTAGAGACAGGGTTTCACCATGTTGGCCAGGCTGGTCTCCAACTCCCAACCTCATGATCTGCCCTCCTCAGCCCTCAAAATGCTGGGATTATAGACATGAACCACCATGCCTGGCCCAACCAATTTGTTAAATAAATATATTAAAGTCAAGAATATTCAGAAATAATACCTCAAGCATTTTTTATAAATATAAACATTTAAATGCACATAGTTAGCTACCCTTTTGATGCAAAACCAAGGCATTTTCTTTGTGTTTGAATCTCTTAGTTAGATTTCTGTGTTGTCTTACATCAAGAACATCCATTATACATCATCTGTAACTTGCAGTGTTTTTTTTTCTTCTTCTTCTTATTTTTTTTGAGATGGAGTCTCACTCTTGTCAGCCAGGCTAAAGTGCAGTGGCGCAATCTCAGCTCATTGCAACCTCCGCCTCCCAGGTTCAAGTGATTCTCCTGCCTCAGCCTCCCTAGTAGCTGGGATTACAAGTGCCTGCCACCATGCCTGTAACGTTATTCTTGTAAGGATATTGCCGAGTTTAAAATGAGGAAACTGAGGCCAGCACGAGACAAATTACATTCCAGTTTATTTAGCTCCCGGGCAAGGTTCTGTGGCCCCGGGGGAGGGAGAGAGAGAGAGAGAGAGAGCCCAGAGAAGTCACGCCCGGCCGTTCTGGGTGTGGGGTTTTATAGGGGGTAAGGGCAGTAGATTGGTCAGTGGGGAAACAAAGCATGGGCAACTGCATTGGTCATAGAAAGACTGGACCTGGACTCGACAAGTTGCCATTGGCAGCCCAGCAGTGGTACCCACAGGTGGGCTGGAGCAAGTAACAGATTGACCGGTGAGGAAACAAAGCATGGGCACCTGTATTGGTCAGAGAGAGAGAGAGACTGGGCCCGGTCTTGGCGAGCTGCCATTGGTTAGGCTCTCGACGGGATTTTTGAATTTTGGGCTGACAGTATGATTTAGTGCTGAGTGCGGGGCTAGGGGTGGAATGCAGGAGTGGGTGTGGGGAGCCTGCATGGAGAAGGCAGGCGCCAGTAGGACATCCGGCCTCCTGATAAGTGTTATCAGGTGCGGAGGAGGTGAGTATTGTCCATCCGGCTCCTGGCGAGGCTATCGGCCTTACAATGCCTGGCTAATTTTTTGTATTTTTAGTGGAGACAGGATTTCACCATGTTGGCCAGGCTGGTCTCGAACTCCTGACCTCAGGTGATCCACTCACCTTAGCCTCCCAGAGTGCTGGGATTACAGGCATGAGTCACCACACCCAACCACAGTGTTTCTTTATAACTGGGAAGTTAAGGCACTGGAGAATCAATCTGACTTAAGAATCACTCACATTTCCTCCCAATCTTTTGTGATTGGCTCACCTACACCTAATTCTACAGCATTTTTTTTAGCAGATTTACTAGCATTTGATTTAGTTTTCACATAAACACTTCTCTTTACTTATATGTACATCAGTCTATATGATAATTATATGATACAATATAATAGCAAGTACAACAGTCATCAATAGATTTGGGACTCTTGGCAAACATACACCACCACAAAGAGAACCTGAAGTACAAAGATATACAATGCCTAGACTGTCAAAGGCATTAATGTGCAGACTTTTATGGAGGACATAGTGTCTGCTAAGGCATTCCGCTGAAAAACATATAGAATAAGAAGGATTTGGCTGTTGCTTTTTGAGCTTGTAATTTTGTGTCAAGTCCTGATTATTTAGAAAAGGACAAACAAAAAAAGAACCTGCCTAAGGCTCCCCATTACAACTAGAAAATAACCTTAATCAAAATACACAGATATAAATAAAACATTACAGAGAGGAAAAACAATGAATCTGTTTGGGGGCTGAAGAATAAAAAAATGAAATTTCAGAAAAATCAAAACAGCAAAAGAAGGTTAGCAGAGGAAGACTTCTACCCTAAGAAGAAAAGCTATATGTGAATATAACACTACTAAAGTGAAAACAAAGAGATAATACCTTGCCAGCCTCAGCTCACTGCTACAAGTTCATAGAGTGATGTGGTGCCCATAACTTCCCAAATTCCTCAAAAATGGATTGCAATAAAATGACCTTGATAATTCCTTTCAGGTCTACTTGTACAAACCTTGGCATGTGAGTGGCAATTTCAACAAAAAACCAGTAGATCACACGACTAGCTTTGAATGTTTATAAAACTGTTTCAAATGCAATGCAATCAACAGATTTCGAGATTTGAAAAGCATTCTAAAATGTTTCATAGTGCACAAGTAAAAGGGAAAGGAACATTTTAGTGTCTCTGAGCAAATACAGAGCTTTAAGGAAATAGCTGGTATCAATGAAGGCATTTTGATTGGACAACTTCAGGCAAAGAGGACGCCCATTTAACACTACACGTTCTCATATCCTTCACCATAAATTCAGGCATAGCTATTTTCAATCTGTCACAACAACCTTGGAAACATGATAATTCTTATAAGTGCCACACACACAAACTATTTAAGAAATGGCAGAATTTGTTTCCTTAGTGAGAGAGGAGATTCATACATACCCTGGAAGAAGCTGTAAAGTAATACCATTCCTATGAAATATAGCAAGCAATTGAGATACTTAAGTAATATTTTCTAAAGAAAAACAACATTCTTAAAGACCATTTATGACAACAGTGAAACCAAGTCATGCCCACTTTTTTCTTACATTGGATCTCCATAGACATTTGTACTCCATAGACAGACATTTGTTTACATAAAATAAAACATCCTAAATTGCTAACTAGAGTAAGATGTGTGTCAGAACAGCTGCAAATGACACTTTTGCAAAAACCATAGACAATATGATGTGGCCACTAAGAGATTCGTCACTGGTTATTTTTGAAACTCCAGCCCATTACATCAACTACCATTATAGCTATTTAAGCACGAAATGTTTGCCCTCATTTTTATTCATATGTTTTATGGACCATTTACTGTTAGCTAGAAAATCGTTTAAAAGATAATTCAGTTTACAGCTGAGGAAAAATAAGAAGCCTCCGAAACAATCTCAGAATATTGACTTAGTGTCAGATAGGTAGGAATGAACTTAAATTCAATGTGAAATTGGGGTAAAAGTTGACTTTTAAACAAGTGACTTGAAAAAAATAAACGAGAAGAGTGGCTTGCTAATGTTTCTCTTTTTGTTTCCCCCTTAACAGGAAACCCTGAGCCACAGAGAGATGAGAATTTTAAAATGCCTGCAAAGTTTTCATTGTTCAAAAAGAATATGAAGTGTGCAAGGTATGGCTTCAACAGAGTATTAACTACTGTTTGCCTCTGCCACAAAACACACTGAAAGACTGTGAAAGACTAGATTAGCGAAGAATAGGCCAACCATGCCTTCCATGAGACATATTTTATTTTCCAGTAAACACAAAACTTAATTATATCCCAAAAGTCTTTAATGATTAATGTGTGTGCAAGGTACTACTCTAGACAGCACAGAGGGATACAAAAATGGTGCAACCTAGCTTATGGCCTCCATGAACTTAAGGTCTAGAGGGATGAGAAATGCCTGAATAACTTTAGCAAAAAGCATGTATAAAGCAGGCTACAAATAAACAAAATGCACCGTCTTCTAGAAAATGCAGCTCCCCTAGCTGTCAGTTGGGTTGAGGTGCCATGAGAATAAACTCTACCCTGGTATTGCTGTGTAAGAGAGGCGCCCCCTTGAGGCCTTAGGGCACCATTGCTTGCCTCTTGCAAGTAGGGTCTTTCTCTACTGTTGGGAGGCTCTTCGAAGACAAGAACTAAATTCTTATTTACCCTGTGTTCCTAGCACTTAGTTTAGTGTCTTGTATGTAGGAAGCAATCAGTGAATGAAGAATAAATTCCCTCAATCCAGAATCTTCTGGCTCCTTTTCTCTACACGTGCCCATTCACATTTCTGAATGTAAAAATCCTACCCAGCTCAAATGCCACTTCTTCCTTAGAGCAATATCCAATCTTGCCTCACATTTCCATCGTTGGCAAAAATTTTGTTTATTCTTTCTCTGGATTCTTCTTTAATTTATATTCCTCAAACTTCTAAAAGGGTTTGAAATGGCCGAATCTTTAAATCAACAGTTGTTACTAGCTCTCATTTTACACAGTCCCCTAAGATTTTATTTGATTATTGCTATTTGGGTACATTTGCTTTTATGTGTAGGCTCCTAGAAGGAGGTATCTGACCCTAATATGCCATTTGTGATGTCTCCAGAATTTTAAAGGAGCATCCATTTGTTGGTTCGACAAGAACTTCTTTAGCATCAATATTGTACCTAGAGCTAAATAAAATATTGATTAAATTAAATCATATTTCTAGAAGTGACTGAAATATTCCAATGAAACAAGGCTCTTATTAACCTCTGCAGACTTCTGACTGTTCTAACAGTGTGCTATGTCTGTGCAAGGATTATCATCCCCTAGGGCTATCCGGACACTAACTCCTCCAAGCATATTTCCCCCTCAGATCTACCAGCACTGTTTTCCTCAGATTCATCTTTTTGGATAATTTCACAGATGAAATATACTGATGATCTTACATCAAATACTTAGAGGAAGAGGTTAAAGGATCCCTAAAGTGGTGGTCAGCTTCCAGCTTTGACTGCCAAACCTCTGCTACGCATTTATGAGTCTTCCTAAACCTCTAATTTAGGTTTCTAAATTCAAAATGCAAACGTCCTCTTCTCCCCCAAAAAAGTTTGACATCTTTTTGTTCAGTCTTTCCCATCTCTACAAATAACAAAATAAAACAAAAACAAAATGAAGACCGCATTAAATGCACAGCTTTTAGCTCACTGCTGGGCACATAGGAAAGATGGGACTAAAAATAGTTAACTGACGATATGTATGCAAACAAGGTTTTTAACTACAAAGATTATTTTGTGGAATTGGATATCTTATTTCACAGACAATTATCATGTAGTCAGAGATTTCAAAATGCAACACTCAGAAAAGTTTGTTTTAAAAAGTTTAAGACCCATACAGAGCAATCCATAGCTGGTATTTTATGTGCTTTCATTTTGAGGTTTCTCATTTATGTGAATCATTTATATTTTCTCTAAAAATATAAAGCATTTTTGTTATTTTCTATCACATCAAATTGGTTTTATTCTTGACATGATGACCATAATTGCAACAAGAACGTCACTGATCACAATGGGATATGAGCATTTCACTTCAGCACTTCATAGTCACCAAATCATGCCATGTGTGTACCTTAAATTTCTGAGAATTCATTGTTCAGAATCATCTTATAGATTGCTAATTTTCATAACAAACTAAACTGCTGATTCACCTACAAGAAAACATAGAAGGAACATGTATAACTATAGTTGAGTCAACAGCTGCTGTGCCCACTAAAATCTTCCCCGTCTCACATTGAGAATACCATCACTATGTTTTTGCAGCTAAAAGAAGGTTGTTCTAAATGCAGATAATCTAAGAATCAGTCATCTTACATTCATGTCTTTCCCCTGGGTGGTATAAAGAAAAATGCTTTAGAAAATGTTTATAACATTTAAATTTGTTAGTTGCTGGAAACACTGACTAAGTCTACTGTAGGCTATTTCCAGAACTCCTTAAATATCACTCCCCTCAAAAAAAAGTAACAGAATGCAAAGTCCAGTATGTCTGATTTAAATGTATCTATAGGAGCTCAAAATGAGCATGACATTTTGCCCCAACTTGTAAAAAATGCTGGCATAAACTTTAGACAATTTGGTTGATCCCATAAATCATGATAATCTCGCACCATCTGTCTCTTCTAATTTCACCATTCCTAACTTCTGTTCTGTTTCTCTCATCAAACCCCAAAGTAAAGAGCCTGCTTTGAAGATTATCGACTCTTTCCCCACCTCTATAGAGGAGACTTCCCTACTGCTAAAATAGCAATAAAAAATAACTTGCCTACCAATTACTGAGATGGCTATAGAATCTCCTCTTGCACCATCCTCTGGTTAAATGTTTAAAGCTCAATTAAAATGCAAATTAACAGTAGACAATGTAGCAATTATGGCAAGAGTGGGACAAGAGAAAAAGTTTCATCCAAGAATGCAAATTTTTGAAACTATAATTAAATGTGTAATTTGTTCCATTTTATAGAAATTTTTATGGGCTGGAAAGGTACCAGGAAACCCCAACTAAAATAGTGCTAGATTAGTGTTTCTAGTCCGATAAAAAAAAAAATCACCTTAGAGACATTGTCATTTTGACAGCCCACCTTATCTCATGTCCTTGAATTGATTTTTCCTAAATTGGGCGGGTTAATGTAAAATTCCCTGAGTTATGTGGGGAAATATGAAGGTCACTTGATGGCCTTCAGTAATTTATTGATGAGGATTGAAACTTTCTACATATGTCAAGAGATGATTGCCGCATCACAGAGAGGATGGTACTCATATGTGTGGGTAAGAATACTGTCTCCACTAGTGGTTTGAGTAAAATCTGTACATATATATAGAACATACATGGATTTCATCTGACCAGCCAGTCATATAACAGTTGCTGGTGTGGGGGTGGGTTGAGAAGAAGTGAAATTAGAACAATGAAAGATCAAAAGTAGTAAGAATATAACAGAAGGCATAAAGCACTAAAAGAGGAATCATCTGAGAAGTAAATGATTATAAATCGTAACAGAATGGAGATTAATGTACACTCTGAAGATCTCAAGGAAACAAAATGTTTAAGAAACAAAAAAAGAAATTCATGTTTGGTAAAATTAAGAACTGACATATCTAATAAGAAATGACTGTAGAAGAGCAGAGAATTAATGGTTTGTTGATATGGAATAACCCATACTTGAAAAAAATTATGCATTAATATGAAATATACACATAGAACAAGAAATAGGAGGCTGGGAGAGTGGCTCACACCAGTAATCCCAGCACTTTGGGAGGCTGAGGTGGGTGGATCGCTTGAGTTCAGGAGTTTGAGACCAGCCTGGGCAACATAGCAAAACCCCATCTCTACTAAAAAAACAAAAAATTAGCTGGGTATGGTGGCGTGAGCTTGTGGTCCTAGCTATTCAGGAGGCTGAAGTGGGAGAATCACCTGAGCCTGAGGAAATGGAGGCTGCAGTGAGCCATGATTGCACCACTGCACTCCAACCCAGGCAATTGGAGTGAGACCCTGTCTCAAAAATAATAATAATAAATAGCAGAGTATATAGACATAGATAAAGCAAAGGCGTAATGATTTTTAAAAATATACTTTCCCCTAATGTATTTGTAACCCCTCCAAAAAAGGTCACAAGCCAATAATACAAACAGACAAATAGTAAGTGCTGTAATACAAGGAAAGAGACCTGAATATTTTCTAAAGAACGAAATGTTCTGTACTGTCTTGAAGGAATGTGAGGTAGCAACAAAAATTCTTAGGATCATTTTTCTGAGTTTCCTGTTTATCCAAAGAGCACATTTTTAATGAACAATGACCTGGACCCTGATTCAACATCTTGACATGGACACAAACCATCTTGACATTGCCAACCTCCATTAGAGACCGATAATATTGGTTCCAATCTTGGGCATTTTCAGGAAATGAGATGACAAGCTAACCATCTGCCTTCCTTTAGTTGTAGTTTTAAAGCATGATGTTCTAAAAATAAAAGTCAATTATATGTCACAGATTAAATATCAAACTTCGAATGATATCTACTGTCTAGGTAATAAAAGTGTAAGATTCCACTTGCCCATAGGGTTCTTTGAACAAAATAATAAAAATGTCAAAGAATTCAATTTTGAAAAGAACTCTATTGAAGAAAACTTTACTTTTTAAATTAAAAATCAAATATATAATTAAAAGCTTAATAACTAAATGCAAAAAATACCTATTATAATATAGTGGACAAATATAACATTTTTAGAGAAGAGATGATGCTAGAAAATCCTAAAAACCCTAAAAGACAATGGCCTAAAAAGACAGGTTTTTAAATTTCAAACTGACTAGTAATCCAAGAGATGCAAACTAAAACACTGAGATTCTATTTCTAGATGACAAAATAAAAATAACATGTAAGGCTAGCAAGTGGGCAGCAAGACAAGCATACTTGTATAGAATATAGGGGAATTTCTTTTTGAGAAATAATTTGGGAAAAGCTTTTAACCTGGCAGTTTCACTTCTGGGAATCTATTCTAAGCAAATAATCCAAAATGTAAATAAAAATGTATGCACACAGATGTTCCCTAATAATCTGTATTAATATGGGAAAATGACCAACAATAAAATAATGGTTAATTCTGACACATAATTCATATAATACACATTATGCAGACTTTTTAGTTATATAGGGAAACATTCCTGTTAAGTAGAAAAGTATGATTCAACATTTTAGATATCACGTCAAACCCTGTGTGTGTATGTGTATTTGTTTATGTTCATACCCCCAAGTATATATTGAAAACTACATTTTGAAATAACTATCTCTATAAAGGCAGACATTATTTTTCTTAATAGAAAAACACATTATTTAAAGAATAAAATTTTCACTGTTTTCCAATAATACCATACAGCCAGAACAAAATATCCTTTTGGACTTATTAAATTTGGTTTACAATAACTGAGGATTATGAGAGAATCCACAGAGGGTCTAGGCATGGCTAAGTGAAGCCTATATTCATTTAAACAAAGTTGAAAGACAAACATTTCAAGACATCAAATAACACTTATGACTTAGATCCATTTGGTATGCTAAATACAAATTATTTTTTGTACTTATCTCTGCCAAGAATCTTTATTGATTAACTTGTAAACTTTAAGACAAAATAGTATACATCTAAAACAACATAAAACATACTTCTTGCCAAGGATCCTACAATTCTTCCAAACAAGTCTAATTTTACTGGATGTTTAACTTAATTCTATCAAGCATTCCTAACTTTTGCTGTGAAGAGTTAGAAAAGCTATTTCTTCCAATTCTAGAGTTTGCAGATTTAATAGCTAAAAGTATACATAAAATATCTTATTCCTAAAATGTAGATGTGTTCCTAATTAGAGGAACAGGTCCTCTCCCCAATCCCCAACAAAAGATATTGCAAAGACTGGTACTGTCAATGAATTGAGAAATACTATTTATTAATACCAATAAAAATAAAAAGCTTTGATTACTCTCAATTCTAAGACTAGTTTCCATAAGCATGTTGTTGATGAAACATATGACTAATTTTGAACTATCTCCTCTCTATTAAGACATGGCCCAAAATGATAATAGGTCCTTGTTTGTTCATGCAGATTGGACAATTCTAAAGTTTCCTTATGAAATATTTATTTCCAAGAGTGCAAATTTCTTTATTTTATTTTTCATATCTTTGAGACAGAGTTTCACTCTTTGGCCCAGGCTGGAGTGAAGTGGTGTGATCTTGGCTCACTGCAACCTCTGCCCCCCAGGTTCAAGTGGTTCTCTGTGTTAGCCTCCCCTTAGAGAAAAAACTAAGGAAATATTTTATAAGCTATCCCTGTTGAAGAGTGATTAGAAGGATTCCTGGGTCAGGAGTGGTGGCTCACGCCTGTAATCCCAGCACTTTGGGAGGCCGAGGCAGGCGGATCATCTGAGATCAGGAGTTGGAGAACAGCCTGACCAACATGGGGAAACCCCGTCTCTACTAAACATACAAAATTAGCCAGGCATGGTGGCCCATGCCTGTAATCCCAGCTACTTGGGAGGCTGAAGCAGGAGAATCACTTGAACCTGAGAGGTGAAGATTGCAGTGAGCCCAGATCACACCACTGCACTCCAACATGGGCAACGAGAGTGAAACTCCATCTCAGAAAAAAAAAAAAAAGAAAGAAAAGAAAAGAAAAAAGTATTCCTGAACACTGAGTAACCCACATCTTTATGATACACAGCATTTCCATCTCCCTAGAAAGTTCTCCCATCTCTCTTTCTAGTCAATATTCCCTCTCAGAGGCAATCACCTTTTTCTAATGTTAGTTTTGTTCTAGAACTTCTTAGAAATGGAATCATACAAGATGTATGTCTCTTTTTGTCTCGATTCCTTCATTCAGCATTTTGTCTGTGAGAGTCACTCATTTTGTTGCAAGCATCAGTTCATTCATTTTTGTTGCTGAGAGACATACATTGTACAACTGTGACAAAATTTATTGATTTTTCCTTTTGATTAATACGTGGGTTTATGAATATTTTAACAAGTATGTGTAATATAATTTTTAGGTGTACTATAAATGTTTGCTTCTGGGTAAATAACAGGAGTGGAATTGCTGGGTCAAAGGGTAGGTGAAAGTAACTATCTGCAAAACATTTGTTCAAAGTAGTTATAACATTTCATTTTCCTATCAACAATGTATAAGAGTTTAGTGGTTCTAACTCCTCATCAGTTTTTGGTGTTTTCAACCTTTTTAATTTTGTCCATCCTAGTGGGTGTGTAGTGGTATCTCTTTGTGGTTGTAAATGCATTTCTCTGAAGCCTAAAGATGTGGAGCACTCTTTACTGTGGTCATTGGCCATTTGTATATTTACTTTAGTAAAGTGTCCCTTGAAATGCCTTGCCCATTTTTATTGAGCTATTTTCTTTGGTCTTTATCTTATTAATGTAGATGTGCTTTATGTGATCCTGATTAAAGTCCTTTGCCAGATATATTTTACAAATATTTTAATCCTATTAGGGGCTTGCTTACTCATTTACTTAAACATGTCTTTTAACGAGCAGTTTAATTTGCCAATTTTTAGGGTTATTATTTTGAGTCTGTCATATTCTGTTCTTGAAGTATCAGAGTTTTAGCTTTTGCTTTTAGGTCTCTAATTCATTAATTTTTGTCTGAGGTATGAAGTTAGGGAGTGAAAATGTATTTTTCCCATATGGATATCAATTTCTTCCAATTTCATTTGTAAATAAGACTCTTCATTCCTTAACTGCTTTGGTGTCTTGAAAAAAATCAATTTACTGTTTCTGGACTCTTTTATTTCCTTCATATATTTGTCTATCCTTATGCCAAAACCTTATGCCAAGATTCAAGTTGTGATCTTGAATACAACTGTATTTTCATAGGAAAAGTAGAGTCAGGTAGAATTGCTCTTCTTTTTTAAGATTATTCTGACTATTCTACCTTCTTTACTCTCTCATATAAATTTTAGAATAAGTTTGTCAATTCCTATAAAATAAAAGCCACTTTGATGAAGATTAAGATAAATTTGAATCTATAGATTAACTCAGGAAAAATTAATATCCTAAATTGTTATTGAGTCTTCTGATCAATGAGCAGTGTATCTCTCCATTTACTTAAGTCTTCTTAAATTTCTCTCAGTAAACTGTAGTTTCCAGTGTAAGAATTGTGCACATATTTCATTAAATTTACTACTAAGCATTTTCTATTTTCTGGCATTATAATAGATTTTAAAATATTTACTTTTAATTGTCAACTGTATTCATAAACATGATTGAATTTGTATTGACTAAGATACTGAGACCTTTCTAAACTCACTCATTAGTTCAAGTCAGTTTTTGGAAGCTATTCTTTATGGTTATTTAAGTACCTGTTCATGTAATCCATGAATAAAGACTGCTTTACTTCTTGTTTTGAAAACTATGCATTTTAATAATTCTTCTTGCACTGTTGCTAAGACCCTCAGTAAAATGTTGACTAGCGATGTGAGGACAGACATTACTGCCTTGTTCCCAATCTTATGGGAAAGGCAGTCTTTCACCTTTAACTATGATGTGAGCTGTTGGGCTTTTTTGTAGATGGCTTTTATCAAATACTCCTACAGATGACTGCTTGCTGGGATGGGAGTAGGTGCTGTCCTGTGCACTGCAGGATGTTCAGCAGCAACCCTGGCTTCTACCAACTAGATGGCAGTAGCATCCTTCCCCTAGCTGTGACAATGTCTCCTCCAGACATTGCCTAAGGTCCCTATGGTCAAAGTTGCCCTCATTTGAGAACCACTGAGCTAAACTGAGGCAGTAAGTCAGGCACAAACACAGGAGATTACAGCTAACATTGTCAGGCAGCTGCTTCAATGGGGACTTGCATTTTCTGAGCTGCAGACTGACTTGCTTGGTTCACCTATGTCTTTAGATCCCCTTGACTACTAAAAGGCTGTCTAAGTCCACCAGGGCTGCTATAACAAAACGCCACAAACAGGATGGCTTATAAACAATAGTAATTTATTTCTCAAAACTCTGGAGACTGGGAAATCCAAGATCAAGGAACCAGAAAATTTAATGTCTAATAAGGGCCCACTTCCTCATAGATGGCACCTTCTTACAGTGTCCTCACATGGTGGAAGAGTAACTGAGATCCCTAGGGCCTCTTTTATAAGGGCACCAATCCTATTCATGAGGATCACCTAATCACCTCCTAGAGGCCTCAACTCCGTAATACAATCACTTTGCAGGTAAGGACTTCAACATATGAATATTGGAGGGACACAAACATTCAGACCACAAGAGAGGCTCTGACCCATTCTTATGGGTGCATTGCTTACATATAACAGGAACATTCAGACTCAGGTCCCTGAAGATACTGCAATAGCACCCCGGGGAGGAGGTATTCTCGGGTCTCTAGGCTTTCCAGATTGGTCACAGATGGCACAGAATGACAGCAGCCTAGTCTTCATCTCCTTTGTTTTGTTTTTCCTGTACAATTAGAGCCAATGTCTTGAGGTGTTTTCTTACCTGCAATGCAGCTATTATTCAAAAAAAGATTCAGTAAGCCTGCTTTTTAAAAGCCATATTTTTACACACACACCCATGCACACATACTTTCTTTCTAATACGTACCATAACACTTTCCAAATGTAACAAAATTTGACAAAGTCAGTGTACAATGAGTCCATGTTTTCCAATCTCCTTCCCACACGCTATTGCAAAAGATACATGCACACGTATGTTTACTGCAGCACTTTTCACAACAGCAAAGACTTGGAACCAACTCAAATTCCCATCAGTGTTATTAGACTGGATAAAGAAAATGTGCCATATATACACCATGGAATACTATGCCTCCATGAGAAAGAATGAGTTCATGTCCTTTGCAGGGACATGGATGAAGCTGGAAACCATCATTCTCAGCAAACTAACACAAGAACAGAAAACTAAACACCACATATTCTCACTCATAAGTGGGAGTTGAATAATGAGAACATATGGGCACAGGGAGGGGAACATCACACACTGGGGCCTATCTGGGGTTGGGGGTAAGGGGAGGGATAGCATTAGGAGAAATACCTAGTGTAGATGACAGGTTGATAAGTACAGCAAACCACCATGGTACATGTATACCTATGTAACAAACCTGCATGTTCTGCACATGTATCCCCAAACTTAAAGTATAATGAATAAAAAGGTTTAAGTATTTCTATATCGAATGAGCTTTTAATATTGTAAAAAATATACATATTTCCCTTTTTCAAATATTTTTTGTATTAATAAAATTCAAAATAATTTAAAAGCAACTTTTCTCATCAAGTGTTTTCAAAATTCATAGATACTAAACCTTACCCTTCCTGGGTAAGGTTTGCCAAGTTTTGTGACATTAGAACAAGTTGGTAACAAGGAGCCGAGGCAAAAACAGAAACATAAAGTAATGAAAGCTACAAGTATGGAGAAATATTAATCACTGGATAACTTTCTAAGATCTAATATGAACAGAACTGGTTAATAACAGAAGGGAGAAAATACTATCAAATTCAAAGAGTTTGAAGAAATAAGCATTTATATGGAAATCAACGTATTGAGAAGTGTGTTGTGGTGTCCAAATATGCCATAAATCTGGGCATCATCTCAACTTCATCACCACAACATTTTTAACTCACTCTTCTGGAGAAGTTTCTTTCATTTCATTTTATTATACATTCTATCCAATTGTATTATAAAACACAGTTCCAATTACTGAAATACACTTTATAATAAAATTGCTGGTATTATTCTATAACCAAAGGTTAGTAGGTTCACCTCCAAATAAAAAGGCAAAGTGTTTTTATTCATAAAAGAGAATTTCTATTCCCAGTCACTTTTACAGGAAATGCCAATAGGATTGTATTGTGGAAATTTTAACATAATATAACTTCTATGCATGCTTAATTTAGCACAGCCAAAGAAGAAACATCTTCAAGATATTCCAAGTGTGAGGCCCACTCCAATTGTAGATGACTCATGTTTATGGCTGTGATTAACAAACTGCCAGTGCATTCAGCTGTAGAGTAGAATTTTTAGCTAGTTCAAATGTACATTCAAAATAATGTACTTCTAAATTATCAAATTCTTTTGGTACTTTCATTCCAGATAATTCCTTACTTGAGCAAAAACTATGAATTATTCATTTGGCTATGGTTTATACATAGTTTGGCAATTCTTTTTTATCTTACTTTAAATCAACATCTACCAGAAAAACATACAAACAAACAATAAAACAGATTACAGGAAAAATTTCAATTATCAGGTACAGAAAATGTATTTGCATTAAGCATTTTATTTTTCCTCAATCTCTCCTGTTTACGACTAACTGCATACCATTCAACTATCATAAAAGTGTTTACTAAAAGTTCAGAGAAGTTATCCACCTTCATAGCCATTTGGAAGAGGAAAAATTCATTCTACTCTTTCCAAAATGAGTTATAAACACATCCCTAAAGCAATTTCAAACAAATGTATTCCTCTGCAATTTGATTCTGAAAAAAAAAATCTATACAACTGAAAATTACACCCAGAGAATACTTAAAATAAATCATGACTATGGAACAACAATTACTATATCTGGATACACAATTAGGCAACTAATTATTTCAAAAATGCAATCATGCACACAAATAGATATTCACTAATTTCCCTCCCACTCTAATTCTTTAACTTCCTCTTGTGTTTTTCACATCAATTTTAGCTCCCCTATCATTTTTTTCTCTATTAAGAACAATTTTTAAAATGTTTTTTCTCTTCCACTAATATATGCAATTCAATTATGTTTTCTTGTCAAGGTATCCAAGGATGATTAGCATCCATTATCTGACCCTTTGTTTTCTCTATGACCTTTGCAAATCAGTGGCATAAAGGAAATTCTTGTTCTTTGGTTTGTATCAATAATAACAACAAGAGAACATACCAAATATAAAACATTAGGAATATTTCACAGTAAATTCAAACACAGTGCATTTCTGTTGCATTTCAACAGTCACCATGGAACTTTTAGGTCTCTGTTTCACATATTCTTTTGAGGCATTCTTACTTCAAAGAAAAGAAGAAAGGAAACAATTGAAAATTCATACTTTAATGTTAGCTACAGGATTGTGTCTTCATTCCAAGTAGAACCAGAGATTTAAAAATTAAATGATTAGCACACAAGCTCTTTTACTTAGAGCTCTTTTATTTAGAGCTTGTGTGCTAATCATTTAATTTTTAAATCTCTGGTTCTACTTGGAATGAAGTAGAACCAGAGATTTAGCTGAAAAAAATTAGGTTTTTTTTCAGCCTTCTGATAGGAAGTTTAGGTTCAAAATAGCTTCTGGCTAACATCATGTAATGCTGCTGTTACTAATTTGTCACTAAAATCATTGAAGACAGCCTTTGAAACCAAAACAAATGGACAATCAATTCTATGATCTATAAGAAAAAGATAGGTTCTAACTCTGAAACCCTAAAGGGAATTTAGTTATTCCATGGCATATCCAGCTTTCACTTCCAATTGCTTGGCTTGTAGACATAGAAAACTAAGAATGCATCCTTTTTTCTTTTTTTTCTTCAACTTTTAAGTTCAAGGGTACATGTACAGGATACGTAGATTTATTACATAGGTAAAGATGTGCCATGGTAGTTGCTGCACAGATAATCCCATCGTCTAGGTATTCAGCCCAGCATCCATTAGTTATTCTTCCTGATACTCTCCCTCCCCACAAACCACTCCATCTCCACAGGCTCCAGTATGTGTTGTTCCCCTAAGTGTCCATGTGTTCTCATTGGACAGCTCCCACTTATAAGTAAGAACATATGGTGTTTGGTTTTCTGTTCCTGCATTAGTTTGCTGAGGATAGTGGCTTCCAATTCCAGCCATGTCCCTGCAAAAGGACATGATCTCATTCCTTTTTATGGCAGCATAGTATTTCATAGTGTATATGTACCACATTTTCTTTATCCAGTCTATCACTGATAGGCATTTAAGTTGATTCCATGTCTTTGCTATTGTGAATAGTGGTGCAATAAACATACACATGCATATATCTTTATAATAGAATGATTTGTATTCCTTTGGGTATATACCCAGTAATGGGATTGCTGGATCAAATGGTATTTCTGCCTCAAGGTCTTTGAGGAATTGCCAAACTGTCTTCCATAATGCTTGAACTAATTTACATTCCCATAAACAGTGTAAAAGCATTCCTTTTTCTCCATAACCTCACCAGTATCTGTTATTTTTTGACTTTTCAATCACAGCCATTCTGACTGGTATGAGATAGTATCTCATTGTGGTTTTGATTTGCATTACTCTAATGATCAGTGATGTTGAGCTTTTTATCATATGATTGTTGGCTGCATGAATATCTTCTTTTACAAAGTGTCTTTTCGTGTCCTTTGCCCACTTTTTAACGGTGTTGTTTATTTCTTGTAAATTTGTTTAAGTTCCTTACAGACTCTGGATATTAGACTTTTGTCAGATGGATCGATAGCAAACATTTTCTCCCATTCTGTAAGTTGCCTGTTCACTCTGATGATAGTATCTTTTGCTGTGCAGGGGCTCTTTAATTTAGTTAAATCTCATTGGTCCATTTTTGCTTTTGTTGCAATTGCTTTTGGCATTTTCATCATGAAATCTTTGCCTGTACCTATGTCCTGAATGGTAATGCCTGGATTTTCTTCTAGGGTTTTTTATTGTTTTGGGTTTTACATTTAAGTCTTTAATCCATCTTAAGTTAATTTTTGTATATGGTATAAGGAAGGGGTCCAATTTCAATTTTCTGCATATGGCTAGTCCATTCTCCCAGCACCATTTATTAAGCAGGGAATCCTTTCCCCATTGCTTGTTTCTGTCAGATTTGTTGAAGATCAGATGTTGTAGGTGTGTGGTCTTATTTCTGAGTTCTCTATTCTCTTCCATTGGTCTATGTGTCTGTTTTGATACCCATACCATGCTGTTTTGGTTACTGTAAACTTGTAGTATATTTTGAAGTCAGGTAGCATGCTGCCTCCAGCTTTGCTCTTTTGCTTAGGCTTGTCTTGGCTATTTGGGCTCTGTTTTGGTGCCATATGAATTTTAAAATAGTTTCTTCTAATTCTGTGCACAATGTCAATGGTAGTTTAATGGGAATAGCATTGAATTTATAAATTACTTTAGGCCATGTGGCCATTTTCATGATATTGATTCTTCCCATCCATGAGCATGGTGTTTTTCCATTTGTGTTATATCTGATTTCTTTGAGCACTGGTTTGTAGTTCTCTATGAAGAGGTCCTTCACTTCCCTTGTTAGCTGTATTCCTAGGTATTTTATTCTTTCTGTTGTAATTATGAATGGGAGTTCATTCATGATTTGGCTCTCTGCTTGCCTGTTTTTGGTGTATAGAAATACTAGCAATTTTTGCACATTGACTTTGTATCCTGACTGCTGAAGTTGCTTATCAGATTAAGAAGCTTTTGGGCTGTGATGATGAGTTTTCTAGATATAGGATTATGTCATCTGTATAAAAAGATAATTGGATTTCCTTTATTCCTATTTAAATACTCTTTATTTCTGTCTCTTGCCTGATTGCCCTGGCCAGAACTTCCAATACTATGTTGAATGGTGAGAGAGGGCATCCTTGTTTTGTGCCCATTCAGTATGATGTTGGCTGTGGGTCTGTCATATATGACTCTTATTATTTTGAGGCATGTTTTTTCAGTACCTAGTTTACTGAGAGTTTTTAATGTAAATGGATGTTGAACTTTATCAAAGGCCTTGTCTGCATCTATTGAGGTAATCATGTGATCTTTGTCTTTGGTTTTTCATTATGTGATGGATCACATTTATTGATTTGCATATGTTGAAACAACCTTGCATCCCAGAGATGAAGCCAACTTGAACATGGTGGATAAGCTTTTTGATGTGCTGCTAGATTTAGTTTACCAGTATTTTATTGAGGACTTTTACATAGCTGTCTATCAAGGATATTGGCCTGAAGTTTTCTTTTTTTGTTTTATCTCTGCCAGGTTTTGGTATCACGATGATGCAAGCATCATAGAATGAGTTAGGGAGGAGTTCCTCCTTTTCAATTTTTTTGAATAGTTTAAGCAGAAATAGTACCAGCTCTTCTTTGCACCTCTGGTAGAATTCAGCTGTGAATCCATCTAGTCCTGGGCTTTTTTTTTTTTTTTTTTTTGGTTGGTAGGCTATTTATTACTGTCTCAATTTCAGAACTTATTATTGATCTATTCAGGGATTCAATTTCTTCCTGATTCATTCTTGGGAAGGTGTATGTGTCCAGTAATATACCCATTTCTTCTAGATTTTCTGATGTATGTATAAAGAGGTGTTTAAAGCATTCTCTGATGGTTATTTGTATTTCTGTGGAGTCAGTGGTGATATCCCCCTTATTATTTCTAATTGTGTTTATTTGATCCTTCTCTTTTATTCTTTATTAGTCTAGCTAGTGGTCTATTTTATTAACTTTTTTCAAAAAACCAGATCCTGAATTTGTTGATTTTTTGAAGGATTTTTTATGTCTCTGTCTCCTTCAATTAAACTCTGATCTTGGTTATTTCTTGTCTTCTGCTAGCTTAGGGGTTTGTTTGCTCTTGATTCTCTAGTTCATTTAGTTGTGATATTAGATTGTTAATTTGAGATCTTTCCAGTTTTTTGATGTGGGAATTTCATTTTTTTTGAGACAGGGTCTTACTCTGTCACTCAGGCTGGAGTGTGGACTGCACTGGCACGATCGTTTTCACTGCAACCTCTGCCACCCACATTCAAGAGAGTCTCCTGCCTCAGGCTCCCAAGTAGCTGATACTATAGGCGCACGCCACCACATCCAGCTATTTTTGTATTTTTAGCGGAGACAGGGTTTCACCATGTTGGCCAGGCTGGTCTTGAACTCCTGACCTCAAATGATTCACCTGCCTCGACCTCTCAAAGTGCTGGGATTACAGGTGTGAGCCACCACACCCAGCCCAAATTTCGCTCTTAATACTGCTTTAGCTGCAGCCCAGAGATTCTGGCATGTTGTCTCTTTGTTCTCATTAGTTTCAAAGAACTTCTTGATTTCTGCCTTAATTTCATTATTTACCCAAGAGTCATTCAGAAGCAGGTTGTTCAACTGCCATGTAATTGTGTTGTTATGAGTGAATTTCTTAATCTTGAGTTCTAATTTAATTGTGCTGTGATCTGGGAGACTGTTATGATTTCAGTTCTTTTGCATTTGCTGAGGTGTATTTTACTTCCAATTATGTTATTAATTTTAGACTCAGTGCTGTATGGCGATGAAAAGAATGTATATTCTGTTGTTTTTAGGGGAGAACTCTGTAGATGTGTATGAGGTTTTCTTGATCCAGAGCTGAGTTCAGGTTCTGAATATCTTTGTTAATTTTCTGTCTCAATGATCTAATATTATCAGTGAGGTGATAAGTCTTCCATTATTATTGTGTGGAGTGTGTCTCATTGTAGGTCTCTCAGAACTTGTTTTATGAATCTGGATTCTCCTGTGTTGGATGCATATGTATTTAGGATAGTTATCTATTCTTGTTGAATTGAACCCTTTACTATTACATAAAAAAAATATGGAACCCTTCAGCAACTTGCATGTAATCCTTGTATGGGGGCATGCTAATATTATCTGTATCGTTCCAATTTTAGTATATGTGCTGCCACAGCAAGCACTCCTTCTTTTCTTTATTGGGTGAAAGAGACCCAGAGTTCTCAGTTTGGGGAATTTTACTCAGAGGCAAATGCACTTTCTCCCACCATTCCAGCATCTTTAAGAAAAAAATGAGCAGAAAGCAGGGGTGGGAGGCCCATAGTGCCACATGTTCCAAAAGGCTTAGTCTGCAGAGATAGAGCCTTTGGTTGATGAACTGAGAAGAAAAGATGAACAGAGCACAGAGGAGCAATCCTGATAGTTTGAGAATTACAGATGCCACGTAAAACAACTTCTTACAGTATCAAAGAATCAGCCTGCAGTAGCTGAAAAATCAAAAGCCAACTGAGAGGAGGTACTTTAAAAAAAATTACCAGAAAACGGTAATTGAAATGGCAACTAAACCCAACAATGTTCATTAAACTGTAAACTGGATGTTGAAGTTTTCACCACCATTGTAATACAAAAGGAGCCAGGCTAAAGAAACCCACTCAACTTGGGTATCTTGGTGGTTTTACTTAAATTTGAGTCATATATATATATATATATATATTTGATTAGTTCGTTTAGTTGTGATATATGCGTGTACACACACATACACATACACAACACAAAACAGAGGAAAGAGAACAGCACTCTAAAAATTCAGAACAAACCTCTGAAAATTTTTCACTGCAGAATCCAAAAGAAAAACTCAAAAGACTACTTGGTATTCTCAATAGAGAACCAAGATATTGGCCTCTCTGAAAAGAAAACAGGATGAAATGAAGAGGATTCCAGCCAGGTTGAACAAGAGAATGGATAATGGGTAAAATGAAAAGGGAGAGGGATTTTTTTTAAAAAAGAAAGACTACATAGAAACTAAAAACAAAGTAGAGGAATTAATTGATACTGAAGACAGTGGGTTTAAACATTATTTACGGTTCTATAAGCCTTCACAACAAGAAAGAAGTGTGTTAGAGAAGAAAAAATTGAAAGAGAGAGACTAGAGAGCTAACATACAGCTCATCAATATTCCAAGAGAGTCCAGAGAAATAAAACGGAAACAATAATCAAATACACATCCGAAAAAAAACTTTCCTAACCTCAGGAAAAGGGGTGACATGGCTCCAGGAAAAAAATAAATCAGTAAAAGACCTAAACCTTAACACATCTGGTACTTTTAAACTACTGAATAAACAGGAAGAAAAAATCCTGCAGGATTCCAGGAAGAAATAAAACTTTTTACTTAAAAATATTAAAAATATGCTAGCTTCAAATAAGATATAAATTCTAAGGAAACGCTGTAGCCTGTAAGACATTATATATTACATGTGTATGTATAAATATATATACATGTGTGTATACACACACACACACACACACAGGTATAACTGTAAGAAGAAACTGATAGAAATACAGTACTAATGTCAAACAAAACTCTCTTAAAGAGAAAAAGTAGCTGGAAAATTAAAAGGACCATAAAGCATATAAGTAAATACAATTAATGAAGTTGGTCTAACAGTTACATTTAAAAGTTTGGATTTTTCAAGGAAAATACTTTTGTAAAAAGTTGATCAAAAATTGTTCATATATTAGATAGAGGCAGATGAAAGCTATAAAACATAGAAATTATATAGAACATAAGTATGCATGTGTATGAAACACAAATAACACAGAGGAATTAATATCAGAAGATAACCTTTAAAAATAAAAACACAAAAGCAAATCTTAAAACATTTCTAAATGGCAAAGGCAAAAGAAGAAATCCAAATTGCAATTACAATCTATTTTAAAATTAAGAACAATTGAAAATCTATATAAAATCTAATAACGTGTGGTAAAAGATGGACTCAAAAGGAAAAAAACTCATAGCATTCAGGGATCTCATCATTTAAAAAATTGAACAAAATAAAATAACAAAATATTCAACTCAATAAATTGCAGAAGTTCAATAAAGGTCAACAAAATAACTTGAAGAAAAGTCACAGGAATGAATCAATAAAAATCAAAACAGAATGACATATTCATTTAACAACCTAGAAAAAGATCAGAACCCAAAGGAAGTTTGGAAAAACGAGTTAATAAAAGTAAAAGCAGAAAAAGGGCAATTAAGTAAGAAGAACTCTACAAGAGTAAGAAAAGAAAGCTTAGATTTCATTAAAAATGACAAAGTAGATTTGACTAAATATAGAAACAAGATTAAAAATATACAAAAGAATAGCATATACAATCCTATTCCAATTAATGTGATAAACTAGTGGCAATAATGTAAGAATATGAAGTGATGAAACTGATCCAGAAAGAGACTGAAATCAGAATATAGTAGAATATATAGCAGAAACAAAAGAAAAAGGCTTTTAGAAAAATCAATCTAAACCAAAAACACAAAACAAAATGGTATAAGAAGTAATTTTTTTTAGAATTACACTATATTCCACAACACAGATAAACAATGGAAGCCTACTGTATTCATTTTATATATTAGGTTGTTGCAAAAGTATTTGTGGTTTTTGCCATTAAAAGCAACGTAATAGCTAATAGCTATTACGAACTTAATACCATACCTGACAATGATTATTTTTTAAAAGATCCACCTATCTCACTTTTTAAAAATACAAACATAACTAATTAAATATATTAATAAAATTCAGGAGTGTATTAAAAGAAAAAAAATTCACAACAAAGTAAGAGTTATAAGTATATCCAGAATCTACAAAGAACTAAAACAGATTTACAAG
>CAUYLG010033210.1:0-51925 GCA_963573385.1 Cacajao melanocephalus | reverse complement strand
CCTTTTCTGCAAAGGCCCAGATATAAAACATTTCAAACCCTGTAAGCACAGAAGTCTCTATTACAAATTATTTCTTCTTCTTTTATTTTTTTTAAGAGACAGAGTCTCGTGATGTTACCCAGGCTGGCCTTGAATTCCTGGGCTCAAGCAATCCTCCCACCTTTGCCCCCCAAAATTCTGGGATTACAGGTGTAAGCCACTGCACCTGGCTAATAATATCTTTAAATAACTACAAGTTTTGGCAAACAGTTTTGTATAAACAGTTGAAAAGTACAATTCCAAACTTACAACCCTGTGGTGGATGGACCCCAAAGAATGTGACCCAGAGGCCCATCCTTCTTCTGCTGGACTGGTTGCAAGCACAGGTTTCTCTCTAGAAAAGACCATGGGCTGCTCTTCTTCAGACAGAATAAATGCTGCTTTTCTCATCCTAGTTTATTAAGTCTTGAGCACTAGGAAGTTGAAAATAGTATTCTCCCACAAATCCTGAGACTGCTGCATCCTGTGTGTCCAGTTACGTAGAGTCAGTATTTCAACCAGTGAGCCAAGCTGCCAGTAAGTGGGATACCCTCTTGTGCCCAAAGAAAGACCACACTACCTCTCTATGGGAAAGCTCTGTCAGGGCCCGATGAAAATACACATCAAGGGCCCTGTTTCAAAGTGGGACCATACATGGAAGAATGAGGAGACAGGGCTGGCTGGTGCATGCATTCATAATGGAGAAGAAAGTAAGAGACGGGACAGAGAAATCAGTTGGAGGCAGGCTATAGAGAAGGGAGTCTTGAATTTTAATTTTATCTTATAGGCAGATGGGAAGCCACTGAGGGTTTCTAAGCAGCTCACTTACACTAAAAGACCTAAAGTGGCCTCATGGTGGGTATTCATTCAATGGAAAAGAGGGAAGCATGAATGGAGACCCAAGGGATGATCAGAATAATATTGAGTCAGTAAATGAAATGATTCACACTTCCCCTGAGGCAGACTGTGGGAATGAAGAGGAAAGGGTGGCCATAAACATTTTGAAGAAAGGAATAATAAAAATGGATAAATTACTGAATAAAACCAAGAGAAGAAAACAAGGTAAAATCAAAGATGGCCATAGTTATAAGGCAATTTTTAAATTTTCTGATGCAAATATATTTAAAAGTAATAAAGCATTGCCAAATGTCTTTTGAATCACCCGGAGTTTAACCAAAGTTAAACAGTCTATGTCTTGAATTCTCAAGAGCACCAAGAAGATGCATGGATTCCATGGCACTGGGATTTTACTATTAATGGTTATCTCACATCTGCATTTATCAAGTACTTACTATGTGAGGACACTGGGCTAAGCACTAGGAAATGAGGATAAAGAGAAGAAAAATAATATACAAGAGTTTTGAAGATGAATAAGGCAAGCCACTTCAAATTCACTTTCCTAATCCTGATGGGGAAAACACAGATCAACATCATCCCTGTTCTTACCAAGCTATGTGGCGAGGTCAGGGGTTGGGTAATGAGGAAAAGGATTGGATAGGGAGAGGGGTTGCACACTGGCAAGGATAATGCTCCTTCACTCAGCAACCTTTCCAGCTATTCCTTAGACTTCTTTTCACTCTCAGTGTTTCTCAATCACAATGAGGAAGCCCATGGGGTAACTAACACAGGAAGTGGGAAAGTAGACATGGTGTTTGGTGAGACCTGTGGGAAATGAACAATGTTCCTTCAATTTCCTTTAATATTCTAAGCAAATGGCATAGTTACATAGACAACGGCCTTAGAATGACTGCACCACCAAGAAAAGAAGTGAAGTAATGACCTGGGGAGACCCGTTAAACTCAGCCCAGAGCTCCCACACAGCTCCAAAGAGACAACCACATTGAGTGGAACCCAGACAAGGTAAGGACGGTGCTGGAGGTGGCCAGAGTCATAGACCTGGGTCATAAACAAGCATCTCTGTCTCGTCCTGGACAGGGGGTCAGAAGGCAGAGATTTAACTCCTGTTTCATAGGAATTCATAGTTCAAATCCCTGGGGAATATAGGAATCGGGTCTTAAAATCCAGGAAATGAACCACTGGAGATGAATTCAAAGGGCTTGGCATCCTACCTGCACCAATAGTCAGAGAATGGAAGAGCAGAGCTAGCTGGCAGCCCATCAAAGCTGCAGGATGCCCACAATCAGGGTATCTTAAGATGGAGTTCTCTGGGGGCTGACTTTGCCCACTTCTTGGAGACCAGAAGGGACATAGCTTTTGCTTTTTGAGAAGCAAAAGGTTCACTTGCCCAGGAAACTCTGCAGGGTTGAAAGTGGGAGCAGGGAAGACAGTCAGCTTCCGTAGTCCCCAACAGAAGCCATGATGTGTGACCTAAGTGCCAAGGACTGAGAGAGAAGCCCACTCCAGGAAGCTGAAATAGAACTTTTTTTCCTGTTCCCAACATAAGAAGCAAGTGCTTTCCCCTCCTCCATCCTTCATCTACGGTGCCAATCCAGGGTTTAGCTGTGTATCTCTTCTGTTTTCCAGGATCTGGAAAGGCTTTGCAGAGAAAAACAGAAGAGACATACTGAGACATTTTTGATCAGCTACAGTGTTACATGTAAACAGCTTAGTCAGGAAACCACATAAAATTTGAGAGAGGAAATATAAAATAAATCTGACTTTTCATACCTGATATGAATACACAGAGTATTACTTTGGCTGGAATAATATTTAACTTGAAAAACCATGTAATTATATTAAAGAGAATTCAAAAGGGGAAATAACACACTAAAAATTATTACAAAAAAGATGAAAAATGAAGAGTGAAGAATTTTATTACTATTAAGCTATTTATTTATTTTTAAAATAAATTATTCATCTACGAAATAGGAAAGAAGAGGTCTTCATCTTTTTCTCTTGAAATTTAAGAGATATAGGCAAAAAAAAAAATCTGGTTCTTAATCATCTCACTAGCTATCATTGATCCACCATCTTTAATGAATTTTCAATGAATTTCTAATGAATATGTAATGTTGTGGGCCTACAGTTTCTAGTTTTAAATTTTTCTATGTGGTTCCTTGACAGGTCAGCCTGGTTGTTTTTTGCATAGTGATCTCTTCTTTCCTAATGGTTTATTTCTTTCTTTTATAGTTTTATTATATTTTAAGCCTTGTTATTTTATGGTCTTTTTTCAAGTTGTCACCCGATTACTTGAAGTTCTTGCAGCGCTAATTCTGCTGCTCTCCATGCCTGCTGAGTCTCACTCATGATAAATCATTTACTCACAGGATTTGTAATCTTTAATTTGAGCAAATGTCACGAGCCCCAGCTTGTAGAAGTGTTGCTAATACAGTGGCTTTGCGTTTCAGGCTGCAAGCATGCTTGGGATTTCAACACTCAAAAGGTATTTTTATAACAATTTCTCAGTTTGGCACTTTTACACCATGTGAATAAGTCTGATTTCAAATCTGTAGGCCAGAGACACATTCTTTTTTTTTCTTTTTTTTTTTTTTTTCCGAGTTTCTGAGGCAGTCTCACTCTGTCGCCCAGGCTGGAATGCAGTGGCATGATCTCGGCTCACTGCAACCTCTACCTCCCTGGCTCAAGTGATTCTCCTGCCTCAGCCGCCTGAGTAGCTGTGACTACAGGAGTGCACCACCACGCCTGGCTAATTTCTTTATTTTTAATAGAGATGGGGTTTCATCATGTTGGCCAGGCTGGTCCCAAACTCCTGACCTCAAGTGATCCACCTACCTTGGCCTCCCAAAGTGCTGGGATTACAGGCATGAGCCACTGTGCCCAGTCATATTCATTTTTTAAAGGAAGATTTTTAAAAATTCAGAACCCAAGACAAAGACAAACTTCTTTATTTCTTTCCTTGGGTCAGTGGGTACAGTTTTTTTAGGTTCTTGTTTCACAAAGGCAACATATTTTCAATGCCCAGGCTTTAAATAGAGAACTTGATTAATGGGCCTTAGGCCAACTCTCGCCCTCTTTATATATGTTAATACTCCTAGGACGTGGGACTAATATCCAGTCTAAAATCATTCCCAAGTCTGTAAGTCTTTAGCTTACAAGCTTTCTGCTACGGCTTTAAATTCCCTTGTTTCTGGCAATGAGAGATTTCCCTTCCTATCTGTAAATATACCTATGCATTAAAATTTTTTAATTTTACTGATTTTATATGTTAAACATTTCCGTTTTTATATCTAGAGGGGACCTAAATCAGCTCAGTCCTCTATACCACCAGAACTGGAACTTGGGGTAGACATTTTATACTCAAAAGAAGAGATCTATGTGACCATTTCCACACATCTCATTATCCAGCATCAAGTCTCATTCATAAATCTTTCTGAGTCATTGTCAAACATTAAAATTATTTTAGGAATAAAGGGAAATTTTCACTTTCATTCAAGTTTCAGAAGAACAAAATACATATTCAATCCGAACCATACCTCAAAAGACCATGTAATGAACAGTCATATTTTAAGGTATATAAAAAGGTCTTTGATAATTGGCACACAACCTTTAATCTATCCATGAGATGGATGGATGGATAGGTGCACGGATGGAGAGAGATATATGATAGATAGATCTTATTATGACATGTTTATAACAGGGGAATGGTTTTCAAAATTAGTTTCACATCCCCAGACTGTAGGGACATCCCCAGACTTCAGAGACAACAAGAGTATGGGGAAAAAATGGCTCCTGGAGTCTCTAGGTCTAATGACTTTATTTCAAACAGAGAATTCTGCTTTTGTCTTACTTCCATCTGGGACTTTGAGTAATGCTGCAATGAAGAAAGAGTTCTGTTCTAGAAAAAAAAAGTTAAACTACAATAGAACTGGTATATGTGAGTGTGTACATGAACAGACTTACAGTGGAAGGTGTGGTATATATTTACGGTTATATAAGCATGTACCCTGGTTGTTGGGAAGAAGTGATGCCTGTACACAGTTCACTTAGTTAAGAATTAATATATTGGACCGGGCACATTGGCTCACATCTGTAATCCCAGCACTTTGGGAGGCCAAGACGGGCGGATCACCTGAGGTCAGGAGTTCGAGACCAGCCTGACCAACACGGAGAAACCCCGTCTCTACTAAAAATACAAAATTTGACGGGCATGTAATGCCTGTAATCCCAGCTACTAGGGAGGCTGAAGCAGAATTGCTTGAATCCGAGAGGCAGAGGTTGCAGTGAGCCGAGACCGTGCCATTGCTCTCTAGCCTGGGCAACTCCATCTCAAAAAAAAAAAAAAGAAAAAAGAAGAAGAAGAAATATATTCAAGTAAGCAGGGTTTCAGATATCTTTAATGTCATCTTGAATTTATATGAATTACAATAAAGCTTGAAGTTAACAGGATAACAAAATTAGATTGCTAGATCATGGATAGTCTAGCTCAGTTTGTAATGGCTGGGATGGGATCTGGGAATATCTATGTTCACAAAATCTGCAAGTGATTTTGAAGTAGCTGGTCTTTGCACAAGTGTTGAGAATGACTTCTCCTGCATAGGGTTCTGAGGGTTTTACTAAGGCAGTACCTATTTAAAGATCAGTGGTCTCCTGTGTTACCATATTTTTCACCTTCTCAATACTTCTTAGTAGTAGGAAGAAAGGTTAGAGTCAATTTTTTAAATTCACCTTTTTATGTTAAAGTAGAAAATTCTCTCTTGATTTCTGAGTAGCTATTTTTAGGGAGAAAGCATGTCCAGTGTGCTACAAATTTGTCTACACAGGTCTCTATTTTGGGACATTTGTCCAAACCAAGAAGCCCCGAGGTAAATTTTAATTCTGCATTTTAGTTAATAGCCATAATTACAGTGGATCTGTTTAATAAACCATTATGTATGACAGTGAGACAAGCACAAATGAATGTGCTTTATTGAAATAAATGGTCAAATCTTCAGCCTCAAATCATTCCCTATAAATAGATGAAAAAGGGGAAGAATTATTGGTTGAGACCATTAGCCACTTGCACTTTTTGCTGGAGGTGCCAACAGTTAATTATGGCCTTTCTGGCGTAACTAAGAGTGTGATTAATCATTCAAGCAATCGTTCCTTCTAAAAATTACAGCTTCAGAGACAGACCTGGCAAAGCTGAAAGTCTTAAGTTTTGTAGAGTTTTTTATGTGAAACTGGGATAGTGGCAATACTCAGGAATCACTTTACTACCTGTAATTAGTATAATATAATACAGTAGCTTATCAAGGTGGGTTCAAATCAAGCCAGAAAAACTAAGATTTAGAAAAATAGTGACAAAAATTAAAAAGATAAAATAATAGAGAACATATTCATAATCTAAATAGAAAATGTTCATTTTCCTAGTCTATAAGGGCAGTGCCAATGAATTATTGTCCATCTAGTATAAACAGACAAGAAACAAATAGCAGAAAATGTTAATCTCATTGATAATTACAGAAATGTAAATTAAAACCACTAGAAGCCAAAAACACTTTTCCATTAAATAGAAAGTGTGATAAATGTGACAAATTCAACATTGGCAGGACTTAGAAGAGAGTTACATAGACACCTTGTTGACTTACACATTTCTTGAAGGAATCACCAGGAATCACATAATCAGGAAAGTGATCAGGCTTTTTGCACCAGCCTTATACTCTAACTATATACCAGCAAATGGCTTTAAAAGAAGGGGAAAACTCCTGCACAAAGATGTTTAGCACCTCATTATATATTAATCCTGAAACTTGGAAACAGCTCATATACTCAATGCTCAATCATTCAGAAAAAGCTATGAAAGCAGTAAATTGATGCAGCTGAATATATTTAATATAATGCAGTTGAATAATAGATAGCCAATACGCATATGAAGAGTATACAGGAATATAGAAAGAAGTAAATCAAGGAAAAAGCAAAAATGATGTATGAAGACACTGAGAGGCAAACTGTACAATTATTTCTATATGGCAAGATTGTGGGGACTTTAGAGACAGAAACAGTTCATTCTTCAGGACAGAGGTTCTTTAATTGTGCAAAGGTGGTCTATGGAGCTTATAGAGTTTACAATGGCATTTGGCATGTGGGTTCAGGAATCTGCATTTAAAACAGTCCTCATGTAATTCTAATACAGATTATCAGTGGAAGCTATTTTGATAAACATTTTAGTATGTTGGGAATATTTCTACTTCATTTGTGTGTCTGTATTTTAACATATACACAATAAAATATTAAACAGTACATTTCAAGCATTCAGTAAGCTTATCTTACTAACAATGAGTATGTCCAGAGACACACTTGAGAGACTAATTCCATGAATGTATATATAATCTCTCCTATAAAAGGAAAATGCTTGAAGCAGAAAACGAAGCCAGCTGAGATACAGGCTCCTGGGCAGCTGGCTTGACTCAGTCAAGAGCACAGCACTCTGTCCCTACCACCTACCCACCCACCATTCAAACCCCACACCAGCAAAATCACTAAGTATCCTAGAACAATCGCTACTTCACTCAACCTTTGGCAGCAGTTGTGCGAAAGTGCAAAAGTGATCTATGGCGCTTATAGAGTTTACAATGGCATCTGGAATGTGGATTAAGGAAATCTGCATTTAAAACAGTCCCCTCCTCCTTTACACATGACCACTCCCTCCTCCTTGACAGGTTTTCTTCACTTGGCTGCTAAGACACCATGTCCTCTTGGCTGTCCTCTGGCTGCACTGGTGATTTCTTCTTGGTTCTCTTCACTATTCTCCCTGACCTGACCCTTCTTTCAGGCTATAGCCCTCTTACTTCTACCTACGCATATTCCCTTGGTGATGTCAGCAGTCTCACAGCCTTAAATACCGCCCAAATGATGTAATATCTCCCACCTGGACCTCTTTCTAAATGCTGGACTTCTATATCCCACTGCTTATTCATCAACTCCATTCAAATGTCTAGCAGACTTCTGAGACCCAATATATCCAAAAGTAAACTTCTGCTTTTCACCCCTAAATCCTTTTCCCAGCAGATTTCTCCATCTCAGCTAATGACAACTCCATCCTTCCAGCTGCTCAGGCCAAAACCTCTGAGGTCATCCTTCACTCTTCTTTTTTTCTCACACCCCAGCTCTAATTCACAATAAAACTCTACTGGTTCTACCTTCAAAATGAATCCAGACTCAGAACCCTAATCTCTAACTCCACTCCTGCCAAGCTGGCCGGAGCTTACATCTTTCGCCTGGACTACTGCAGCAGCCCGCTCACTCACCTCCCTGCTTCCACTTCTGCCCTCTGCCCTCAGCAGCCGTAGTGATCCTTTCCAAACCTAAGACAGTTCGTGGCATTCCTTTGCTCAAATCCTTTAATAGCTTTTGTCTGACTCAGAGTACAAGCCAAAGCCCCTTTCACTGGCTTAAAAAGGCATTCCTGATCTGGCCCCTGCTACCTCTTAGTTTTTTTTCCTATTCTCCCTCTCACATACCCTACTCCAGCCACACTGACTTTCATGGTATTCCTTGAAATGTGCAGCCTCCTCCTGCTTTATAGTCTTTGCAATTGCTGTTTCCTCTTCACATCACATATTCACATGGCATCACATACTCACATGGTATCTCCATCACCTACTACAGTCTAAAGTCTCCTTCAGAATGAGGTAACCACCATTTAAAAACTCTACCAACCCACCCACCATCAGCAACCCAACCCTTCTTACCCTGCCCTATCACCATCTAATATAAAATAGTATCTACTTAGTTATTACCCTTATCATTTATTTTTGGTCTTCCCCATGTTAGAATGGAAGTTACAAAAGGTTAAGAGAATTTCGTTGTTGTTGTCTCTTTTCTTCCTGATACGTCAAAAATCTCTAGAACAGTGCCAAGCATATATCACTGCATAAATATATTTGTTGAATGAATGAAACCACAGTGTCAAAGCCATACAATGCCGAGACTGTGGGACACAATCATTTCTTGTAACACTATCACCATCACTAAAAAGGATATAACTTTTGGTTAGCTTCCTTCCACTAAAGATATAATCTAGTACCATTTTTTTGCTAAGCAGCATCATAGCCATAGCATCTTGGAGAAGTAAGGAGGAAGTTGTATATTTCTACCTTAAGGTCTAGTCTAAGCAGAGAGAAAGACTCACTTAGATCTTTGCTAGTGACAGGCAAAGCACTGGGTGCCTTTCTTTAAAGAACCAGGCACAGAATCCTTCTTGCACTCCAAGGGTCTTTCTCTCTTAACAATGCCTCCCCACTCACCCTAAGGAAGATCACTTGAGCCCTTATCAAGTTCGTATCTTAGAAGCCCTAATATATCACAGGGTAGAAGGTAGAAGCAACTGGAAAAACACCTTTGCCTACTCCTGTTCTCCCCATTCTTCCTACTTATCTTGGCTTCACAACATGCACAAAATTTTATTGCATTTAGTGGTTTACTTCCTTTTGCTCCCTATGAGCCTGCCTGTTCTCCCTGAGACCAAGAACCATGGTTTATTCCTGATACCTGAGTAATACCTGGCAGCACATGGTGATTCCTCAATAAATGTTCACAGAGTCAGTGAATGATCCAGAGTTTCATAAAGTAAGAGATGTGTTACAAATAGGGAGAGACTTAAGATGGTATTAATTGATACAGCACTGAGCTAATGAAAGCATGAATAAATCACCACAAAGATGCAATTTTACAAATATGGAAGATCCCATATTTTCATTTCCTTGTCAGCCAGAAATGAAATGGCTTCTCTTCTAGCCATTTATTCACCATCGAAGCCATCCTGAGGGCATATAAGTAAAAGTCCAGCATAAGACACTCTTGTAGAGGATGTTTAGAGTGCTAAACAGAAAAAAAGACCCGGATCAGGTTTACATTCCGACTCAGTGAAGTTGAGCAGCTTTTGACAAATGCTTAGCTTTCCAGAACTCAGCTTTCTCACCTGTGAAATGGGACTAAACTTACTTCTCTCTGTTTACCCTCAGAATACTATTGTAAGAGTCAAACGAGATTAGGTCTATAAAACTTCTATGACAAATAAAAATGATTACTATTGGCATTCATTTTCTATTTCCCCTCAATTTTCAGTCACTCAAAAAAGAATTACGTATCCAAAGGACTATGATTGAATTCATGTTTCCACCTAAGTCTTATATATAAATTGCTATGAGCCCTTCAAAAAAAAAGTACGAAATCTACAATACATACCTTTTCCATGTGCCCCAGTCTTCTTTGAGTTAACAACTTCGAAAATAATTATCAAATCCTTAAAAAGTATTTTTCTCATATAGCAACAGTTTTCCCCTACAGAGCCAAAATGTATATGGAGCTTGAATAAGAATGCCCAAGTCCAATCATGACTAGTTTTGACATATTCTAAATCATATTATTTCGTAAATAAATGGAGCAATTCCCTAACAAACCATGGTTCTGGGTCTCAGGGAGAACAGGCAGGCTCATAGGGAGCAGAAGGAAAGGTAACTAATTCTGTTCCCTGATGTTTTAATACATGAAATACTGGAGCTTATTTTCATGTTTTATACTACAGACAGTGTCCCTTTTGATTCCTTAATTCACAATTTCCTGCCATAGCCCTTGTTGGCTGTTTCCGTATCTTTCACCATTTTTCTCAGAAACAAGCAAAATATCTAGTGGGGTCATTAGAGAATTTATTACTAACAGCAATTGCAATGCTATTCAACACAAATGATTACATTTGCAGCTAGTATAAAATGCCCAGGAACTAAAATCCAATTACAACATGTCAGGCAAATTTTGACCTTAAGAAGAAAAACAAACAGCAACAAAAATGAGAACGATCACAGCTTATCAAGATATGTAGTGATTATGGCAATGACCATAGCAACTGGGTGTAATTTTTTAATAAAAATAAAAAACCTCTTAAAACTATCTCCAAAACTTTAAGTTGTGAAATTTAAAAAACAAAGATTTGGCCAAAGCCACTTGCTTACCTGACTGATGTCACTCATCCAGGCAGCTTTCTCCTGGCGCGAGGGTGCTAACAAGACAACAGTGAAGGAGGCAGCGTCGGGAGGCTCCACCACTATTTTAAAATCCAGGTGCCCAAACACTTGCCCAGAACCTTTGGCTTGAATACATGTAAACCAAACACTCAGATGAGAATACAGAAAAAAAAAAAAGTGATAGCTGCTTTCACATCGTTCTATCTACACAATACATTTGCACTCAAATCAGGAATCTCATTTCAGCCATATCATACTTCTTGGCCATGAAGAAGGCTTTATTAAGCTCATAAGCAGATAAGGAAGCTGAGGTCGGTAGGTTACTTCAGACTAGAATCCTGGTTTCCTTCTGATTTCATAGTTTTTATTTTTTAAACCCCATGATTTATAGAATTCCAACACTCTAATTCAACTCCTTTTTTCTCTATCTGCCACTGAGTAGTCACTATCACAAAACAAATTCAGTAAAATGCAAATTCCCAAAGACGGTTTAACAAGGCTCACAGGCTAAATGGTTCAATTTTTAATATATTAATGACTTTAGGGAGTTTATCCTCAGCCTCTCTCTTGCCTCTAATTCTAATATAATCTTAAGTGACTGAATGTGACTTACAGTCATCATCGCTTGCATCTGGCTCTTCAATCAATGTGCAGTCTATTAGAGACAGAACCCCACCTGTCTGGAAACAAACCAATTTTTCATTAAGACGCTGAAGGTCTTGTGTAGACTGGGAAGCTCTGATTTGTAAATCTCATATTCAAGTTGCCATAGAAGAAAGCATAGCAATTCTGCATCATAAATAATTTTTCATAGAGCCCAAAATTAAACTTAAGGAAGTGAATTCATTTAACTTCAGTAAAATTCTTCTCTCTCAACCCACTCTCACTCAGTTGTTTATAAAATTTAGCAAGTTAGCGGATGGGAAACTTAGATGGCACCACAGTGGCTTTAGAGAGTAATGCAGCTTAGCAAAGGGCTGAGCTCATCAACCAGGAAGTGGCTTAAGCAGTAGAAAGCTGCCATCATGGTGTTGAATAATATTTGTAAGCAATAATAAAAAAGGGTATAGATAGGCAGACTTTTTCTGTAAAGGGTTAGATAGTAAATATTTTAGGCGCTGCAAGTCATATGATTTCTGTCACAACTACACAGATCTGCCACTTTTAGCATAAAAGCAGCCACAGACAGTACATAAACAAATGAGTGTGGCTGTGCTTCAATACAACTTTATTAACAGGCCAGGCACAGTGGCTCACACTTGTAATTCTAGCACTTTGGGAGGCCAAGACAGGAGGATCACTTGAGCCAAGGAGTTCAAGACCAGCCCAAGCCACATAGCAAGACATTATCTCTATTAAAAAAATTTTTTTTGAGACAGAGTCTCACTCTGTTGCCCAGGCTGGAATACAGTGGCTTGATCTTGGCTCACTGCAACCTCCGCCTCCCGGTTTCAAGCAATTCTCCTGCCTCAGCTTCCTGAGTAGCTGGGATTAAAGGTGCGTGCCACCATGCCCAACTAATTTTCTTTTTGTATTTTTAGATGGGGTTTCACCATGTTGGCCAGGCTGGTCTCGAACTCCTGACCTCATGATCTGCTCGTCTCTGCCGCCCAAAGTGCTGGGATTACAGGTATGAGCCACCATGCCCAGCCTCTACTAAAATTTTTTTAAAAATTAAATGAGCATGGTAGTCTGTAGTCCCAGCTACTCGGGAAGCTAGGCAGGAGGACTGCTTGAGCCTAGGAGTCCGAGGCTGCAGTGAGCTATGATCACGCCACTGTACTCCAGCCTGGGCAACAGAGTGAGACCCTATCTCAACCAAAAAAAACCCCAAAATCAAAAATTGTATTAACAAAAACAGGCTCTAAGACATGGGCCATAGTTTGCTGACTCCTGGTACCGAGCAAGATAAAATAGTGTTTAGCAAATATTGCATTGGTATATTGTAGTGATTTGACAAGATTTTTGTAGCTCAGTAGTTGTCAACTAATATATAACTTTGTATATGATTTTAATATACACATATAGTATAGTGTGTAATTTTGTCCGGGTTATTATTTTAATTGTATTTCCTTACGGTGATGCATACTTAAAATAAATTTCTATTACTTCGAATTCAAATGACAACAAATTAAATGTCAGAGTTGGTAACTGTACATTACCTCGCTCATTATGCAATCATGACAATCTGTTTTACGATAATACCAAGCATGGGAAAGCACAAGTGAGTTAACGTCAATACCTTGTAAGTGCTTGGAAGATAAATAGAATAGTTATGGAAAACCAGTACCTTAAGCAGGTGAAGCTTCCCTCCTGAACTTCTTGTACATATTAAAAAGTGTTTTGTAAATAAGAAGCACTGTCTCTCTCCTTCCTTTTTCAAAGACAACGAACCCAGGCGAACTTTACTAAGTTTCCCCCTCTCAACGGAAGGTACTTGAATAAGAGAACCTGGCGATTACAAAAATGAAGAATACACAGCAATTAAAATTCTGTCAAGGGAGGACCATGCCCATGGCAATAAACACTAAGGCCTGTTTCGCAAGACACCAGGGATTGATTTATGTGACGCACCATCAGAACAAGAAATTCTCTAACATTCTGAGCAGAAGAAACAATGCATTGTATTTTACGGGCTAATCTGCTCCTAATATTTTTGTGAAACACTTTAGACTTGATTCTTCATCTAAAACTGGAAAATAAGTTTGAAAGAAGGCAAAATTGAATTCAAAGAATGATGCACTTCTGCCATCTGTCCTTAGTGATCTGATCCAATCAATTGATATATTTAAATACATATTATTGACATTACATATAATATCAATATATTATATCAATATTCTATATAATACCAATAATATTAATTAATATTAAACTATTCTTGATTAGATATTAATAATTACATATATAATTATATAAAGTAATATAATAACATAACAAAAAGCAAATGCAATATATTCTTCCTGAAGCACAGAAGGTAAATAGCATATCAATATAGTTTACTTTGTATTTTAAAAATAGAATGTACAATACATGTTACATTATAAAAATATGTAAATTATATAATTCAATGAAATTTAGCTAAGAACTATTTTTAAAGGAGAGCTATTTCAAGTTACATTTAAATTATGTGTGATAAAAATTATTTGTGGAATCTAAACAGAAAATAAACCACATAAAATCTTTGCCCAGTACACTCCTATGGGCAAAACTACCTTCCATTCAATGTGAGAAGCTATACACAGACTTTATAACGCCAGTATTACCTTTGATTATTTCCAGATTTCACCCTCATAGCAACCTCCCTACCCCCAAAAGAAAATTCCAATCTAAGTTAGATATCAAATCAAAAAGTACTAAGAAAAATTCTTGCAAATCCCTTGATTCTGACTTCTGAAGTGCCCTGAGATAGTCATATTTCTCATATTTATTTAATCTATCACCTACCCCAAATGCAGCCTTACACAGGCTCATATTACCCTCAGAAGAATCACTGAGTGCATATTCAACCCTTGAATATTAACAGCAGTCATCATTAAGAGATGAGATTGTGGGCAACCTTATTTTCCTCTTCATACATTTTCCTAATTTCCTGATTTTTTTAATGAGCACAAATTATGCCTATAAGCAGAAAAACATGACTAAAGCTCTTCATATAAAGAGCATATATATGTAAGTTGGTAAAACTATGACTGTGAGTCACAAAACGTTCATATTAACATATGAATGCTGCAAATTGCGTCTACTTTTTAATAGAGATTGAAAGGTGTACAGGATGGCAAGAGACCCAAGTTTCCACGCCTGGATCTCACACTATCTATTTGGGTGCGTGCTGCAGTGGGATGCTTGACAGACACAGAGTAGGCAGCTATTCTGGGACTAAAGAATAGCAGGGATGCAGTCTTGGGCGAGGATGTGGGATTGGGGAACAAAGGGCCAGGAGATGGCTTGACTCCCACGAAGGTATGGGCAAGAGGAGAGTGAATGAGGAGGTGAGGTGGGTGGGAGCAAACTGGCTGGCAGCCCAGGCAGCAAGGAATAACATAGAGTACAGGAGGCAGGGGAAAGCAGGAGGTAAAAGTTAGGGAAGTCTATGAGCAGGTCATAGCAGCAAAAGGCTGTGCTCAGGATGCAATCAAAGCCAGAGGCCTTGCAGAGGACGTGGTTCAATGCCCCCCATTTCACAAATGGGGAAACTGAGGTCTAAGGCTAAGTAGCTCTCCTAAGGTCATACCTAAGTGAGTGACGTAGCCAGGGGATTCAGCCACGTAAAATGTAAGACTCAAAAAGGGGGCAGATGGGAAGAGAGTAAGTTCTAGCTTTGCAATGGGGGCTGTGGGTCATCAGGCCCATCAGTTAGGGCTGAGTGAAGGGCTGAGGCTTGGACAAATAATCTTGGTGGACAAATAGGTTTGGGAGTAATTTTCAGAAAGACTATAAGCAACCTGTGAAAACTCAATAATAATGTGTTCGTTAGTAAATGCTTCTAGCAATTTAGTTATTTTCTATGTCAGAAATTATAGAATACATAAAAATAAATAAAATTTAGAAAGAAATGACAGAATATATTGTTAGCTCATATATTAGCAATTATTGTGAATTTCGGCTGTGAGACAATAAATAAATAAATGTTTCCTTGGCAACCATGCACTAATATGCTTAATCTATAATTGTTTACCTCATATCCAAGTAGGAGGGAGACATAGGAGACTGTGCATATTAGGTACATACAGAAATGTATACATCTGAATTAAAAGTGAGACATTTCAACACTATGGTTTGTAAAATAATCATGTTTAGAAAAAGCATTTTAAGTGGATTTTTTCAGATTTTCTCTTGCATTTGACATGATGTTTCAACACAGCTATGAGACATGAAGAAAGGATTCCTCTCGAGCTAATACAAATCAGAGAAATACTTAGTATTCATTAAGTAATTCATCAGATCATTGCTATAGCATGATTCTTTGCACCCTGGTCATTAGTCTCTTTAATAATTGGGGTCAACTTCCAACAAAATGCCTGTTATTTCAATCACTTTATTCCTATAGTATGGCATTCAAGACTATTCCCCTTATTCTTAATTCTACTGAATAGTGAAAAAGAACAAGGAGCAATTTCCAGCTTATTGGGTTAGGCATCTGAGAAGGTATAACTGTCTCTAGACCCCATGTTACAATTTCAGAGAACACTGGTACATTGAAAGCGCATGACTTAGGGTCTAGGAATGATTAAAATACCAGAAAGATCCATGCCTTATTCTCAAGGCACTTAGCCCTGTATTCAGTCACCTATATTTCATTTTCCTGATTTACATTTCCACAAAACACTGTTTACAATGCATAGCAGATTTTGTACAAAGTCAGCTTAGAGTGCCTTTATCTTCTACTAAATATTCATATATATTTCATGTTATTGAAAATAGAAAGTCATTCCAAAATCTAGATCTTGGCTTTTACAGTTTATCATAATCTTGCAGGTACTAGTCTATGTGCTTTTGTGAGCATTAGCTCATTTAATCTTCACAACAATCCTAAAAGATAGCTACTACTATTAACTCCAATTTAAGGAGAAGAAACTGAGGTAAAGAGAGGATAAGTAAATTGCCCAATGTCACACAGCAAGGAAGTAGGGGTGACAGGATTTGACCTCCAGTGATACAGCTAGACTGTTTTCCTATCATTGCCTCAGACACACATTTATTCAAAAAACTTTTAATAGATTTTTAAAAATAATGATAATATCAGACCATTTCTGCAATATAGTCTTTTGTATCCTATCCATCAGACTAATAATTGGAAACCATTTACAATGAAACTTTGATTATTTCCATCACTAAATCCCCATCAAAAAACATTCAAGAGTGACTGATGCCCTTATTCTGAGGTGACTTTTCAGATGATCTGGATGACGTATTTTTTCTAGTCCTTAGCATAAATATTCACATAAGGTGGAAACCATGTGCACACATGTATACACATACACACAGAGAAACAGACCACATATCATCCCTAAAAGTAATTAACACAAATATTAGCACACCTTTAGAGATAAAACTGTAGACCATTTCATAGACAATAGGAATCTCTCAAAATTTTTTTAAATAATAATTTTTAAAAACACCTCAATGAGTCTTAAAATCTGTTAAGAGTGTTATGTAAAAGTGATAATAGCAGTAACCAAAGCTGAACAATGCAAACTTTCCAAATTCTCTGTGATTGTATTACTTCCTACTTTCAGATTAAGGCCTGAATTTTAGAAACCAACTTTACTGAATAACTCTTAAACAACTAACCCAACCACACACGCAGAAAAATACTGCTAAAAGGCAAATCATTGACCTCAACACAATAATATCAGAAATATTCATAGCTGACAGAAGTGCCTTAAACATGTGGTACATAACAAGGAATTAATAATAAATGGGCATGAATACAGGGAGAAATCGTTCATGATTGTTTTCTCTCCACTTGCAATGAAAAAACATATGACATTCAATATATTTGACCTTCCAGCATTTTTCATTATAGAACGTGTTTTCAAGCTCAGACCAAAAAAAGTTTGTTTTTTAGCAATATAGTAAATGTTTATGGGTAACAATACTTCCCAATCAAAAATCCTTTAAGCAATTGTACGCTATAGAAACTTTTGTCTCTATTCTCACATACTATAAAGCACAAGTCAATCAGTAGACATTTTCAAGAAATTCCAATGCAAGAAAAATACAACATAAAACACCTTTCAGTCATAACTGCAATTCAATAAATGATTTAATTTAATTCAATGCCCATTTTCCAGGTATCTGTAATACAAAGCATCATACTAGACAAGGCAAGGCACAGAGAATTCCTAAGTGCTGCCCTTCTGAGTTTACAGTTACTGTGACAGAGAGGCATACAAGCAAGTACCTCTACACAAGAGGATGAAATACATGCACCAGGAGTGAAGTGCCTTGGAAATGGAGTGGAAGGGAAATCCATTCTAACTGGAGGAGAGGGGAGGAGGAAGAAGAGGAGATTATAAAGGACTCCTTAGAGGTATCTGATCTGAGCCTGGTGAGACAAGCAGACCTTCAACAGGCACAAAAGAGATGGATAAGGACATTCCCAGCCCCCAGGCTGGGGACAGCACAGGTAAAGGCACAGAGGCTGGCAGGCAGGAAGCCAATGTGGGGACACAGTCTGTGCAGAGGAACAGAGGAGGCATTACAAGGGCCTGATATTGTTAGCATTACATTCCACCCTTATTTAAAGAAAAAAGAATATCTAAAGCCAAAAATGAGAAAAGGAATCATTTCCTAAAATAGACTCCCAAACTTTAACATACATGTGGTTTCTCCTTGTAAATAAATAATGGAAAATAGAATGGCATGCATTAAACTTTTGAAGTATTCTGTGCAAAAATTAATGTGCACAAAACAGTCTTGATTGATGAGGTTAAAAAAGATTTTAAGCAGTACATTATGGTAGGCAATGGCAACATAAATATCTTCAAATGACATTGGCACATTATAAACAGCAACTACATTAACGATTAATTTGAGTTCCAAATTTATGTTTCACTCCTCGCCAAATTCAAAATTATAAATGTGTGCAATATATTGTCTCAAATCAATTGCCTGAGGCATGCTCCCCTCCCCCAGAGGACCTAAGTACTAAAATAATAATAATAATAATAATAACTTGGGATGTAGTTTACATCTTGCATTTCGGAATAACAGCCAAGGAGAAATATGCACTGTCAGGCTATTGCTTCTCCACAGTTCCCGGCACAAATATCTTCACCTCTTCAAAAGCTTAATTTATACAATGACGCCCCCAAAGCACACTTTGCACACACGAAAGCTTCTGCATTACCAAAGCAAGGCGTGGCAAGGGTCGATCACAGACATTTCATCTGGCAACGCGAGTTACCAGTTGAATCAAATGAGACCGTGTGGGGCGGATCCGGAAGTGCTGATGAAAAATGGGAACAAGAGACAGCTGCTTTCACTTCGGACATGGTCCCCAGTCTTATGTGAAAGGGCTTTGAGTAACGCAAGTTTCTCCTGGGCCTTGGCCTGGGTATCGTCAGCGTTTGGCACAGCCACGGCCGTGGGCCAGGCCGACCGGTCCTCCTTGGAGCTGCAGAGAATGTCCGGGCCGCTGAGGAGGAGCGTCCAGTCAGAATGTAACTGCCTGCCCCACTCGTGCTTTACTATGATTGTGTTGCTGTTTTTCATGGCCCCTGAAAAGAAACAGCACAAAGGTGGGCCTCAACCACAGCCTCGGCGAAGGCCGCGGGGGGGCCTGCTCAGAACGCCTTCCGGGGTGTGCCGAGACCACGTGACAGCCGCACAGCGCACTCAGGTCGCAGGTCTGCTTCACAAGGACTTACCTTGGCGGATGAACGTTTGGCTGGTGTCCAGCAAGATGTCACAGCCCTCCACGATCATTCTTTCGATGGCAAGGTTTTTCCTTATGTTTTCAGTGTCGCTCACTTCATCGTGCATTACTCTGTCGGACACAGCACAGACAGGATGACAGTAAGAGAGAGCTTCTGTTGCCCTAGCAAGTAGGCAAAGAAGAGCTCGGCGATCTGAGAAGCTTGGTTTCCAGCTTGTATCAATTGAACTGGGGGATTGGGGAAAATAGACTGGATCTTTCCAGGCTTCAACAGGTCATGACCCAAAGCAAGGCCAGTGTGCCTCATGATTCTACATGGTAAGTGAGTCAGCAATGACCAGCGTCCCCGGGCATGTCTGCTTCTAAGCGCTGCGGGAAAGCAACATGTTATTTTGTGGCCAAAATTAATCTCCTTTCATTGAAATTAGGGGGCCATTTCTTGGAGACAGACTAAATAAGAGACCTTTAGACCATTTATCTATGTAAACTAAAGTAACACAGACATAAATAAGTGCTTGTAACAATGAAAAGTCACTGAGAAATGCAAACTGTACCTTCTCTAGCTTCTTGCCAAATATGAATACAAAATGCAACTGAGAGTCTTTTTTGTTGAGACAGGGTCTCGCTATGTTGCCCAGGCTGGTCGCAAACTCCTGGGCTCAAGTAATCATCACCCATTGCACCCTCCTCTCAGCCTCCTGAGTAGCTGGGACTACAGATGCACACCACCACACCTGGCTATCTTTTTTTTTTTTTTTTGAGATGGAGTTTCGCTGTGTCACCCAGGCTAGAGTGCAGTGGCGCAATCTCAGCTCACTGCAACCTCCGCCTCCCAGGTTAAAGTGATCCTCCTGCCTCAGCCTCCTGGGTAGCTGGGACTACAGGCATGTGCTACCACACCTGGCTATTATTTTGCATTTTTAGTAGAGACGGGTTTCACCATGATAGCCAGGATGGTCTCCATCTCCTGACCTCAGGATCTGCTGGCCTCAGCCTCCCAAACGGCTGGGATTACAGGTGTGAGCCACGGCGCCCAGCCCATTTTTTTAAATACTGAAAGAACCGTGAACATTTCCAAAGTTAAACCAAAATATGCCTAATCTGAATTACATAAATTCACATGCTATAAGAACATTTTCCAAGATACTTATTTTTCTTGGTTAAAATGAATGTGAATAATGATTCAATATCACCTCACAAGCTAGTATTTAACTTTCAGGTGAATCTGAGAAGCTAGGTTTGTTTTGCTTCTTGTTCCTTGGAACATATACAGGAGGTTTCCACAAGGGACTAACTTGCTGCTTTCCTCTCCCAAGCCTTTCTTATAAGTTCTTGGCGTACCTGGACAGTTCCTCTAGCTTTGATTTGGCAAACTCCAGGCTCTTCCTTTCCACATGCTCATGGGGTGTGTGAGCGAGGAGCTCATGCAGTGTGATGATATATCTGGGGATCTAGATGCAAACAGAGGCTAGTGTGAGCAAGACATCAGGGTGAGTGACCGGGCACATGCTCCACAGGGCCACCATTGTTTCCAGAAGTTTGTCTCTATGCTCCCACTTTTGATGATTTTACACATTTTATAAAAGAAACTACACATTTCATGTACACCAAACAAAGACTTCACCAAGAACACATAAAAAGGTGGAAATTATTGAAGTGTTATGGTACAAAGAGATGATTGTTTCTTTAATATTTCAAATATAATCATGCACTTTTGAATCTTAGTTTCAGAGGGAAACAGATACAGCTATCATCAAGTCACCTGAGTCTGTATTTTAGATATATTAGTCCATTTGCAATGTTTTTAAATCAACAATCCCACTGCACTATTCAAGGTATTAAAACTTGGGAGAAGACATGTTCACCTTTATTACTTTCTGTTTCTGCTTTATCTCAATTCACCTCCTTGCAGTAAAAAGTATTGTTTAATTAGGGTATTTATTGGTACCTTTATTAACAGACTGTCTGAATTTTGTCAAAGACAGAAATTCCACCAACCTGAGGAAGATCGTGATAAAACATGGTAGAGATTGAACTTAATTTATAGTGACACAACATATTTATTGTGGGCTTAATTTTAACAATAGCATGCATGAACTTCTACCACAGCACTACCCACTGGGGGTTAGACTGGGTGCTCCAGGCTTTGCCAATGTGTCCAGTCCTCCAACACCGTAAGGATTATTTCTCCATTTTCAAGATAGAGAACTGAAGTGGGAAGAAGTTTGGTAACTTCCCCAAACTTGCCCCAAAGGTGGCCTCATGGTAAACAGCAGCATCAACTATAACCCCAACTCTAACCAGTGCACTAACTACCTTCTCTCAGAGCTCACCCTGGGGGTGTCTCGTCTGCCTGTGGGGGTGTGTTGGTGGGGAAGGAGGTCTCACTCAGCACTTGAAAGGACCTCTAAGAATGAAGAAACTAAAACGGCTTTCCAGGGCCCTGTGTGCGGTTTCTTCTGTTCTGTCCTGAAAGGTCAGTGGCCCTACCTGGGGATCCGCTTTTGCTCTTTGCAAGTGGTGGCGTTCACTGGGCTGTTTACCAATATCTATTAAGTGCCTCCATTTACACACTACGCATAGACAACAGCCACCATTAGCACAGACATTGAACTCAGCTCTGGGACCTGCCCTAAGGAATGTCATCAAATCAAGGTTTCAGGAAGCATAGATAGGCCCCCTTCATCATGGGAGGGTGGGATACAGGAAAACCCTCCCTTTGTAGGCTATATGAAGATTTTCTGCTCCTTTTCTCATGAATTTCTCACTAAGACAGCCCTTAGGGTTGTCCCACTTGATAAAGTCTCCTGGGATAAGCGTGCTTTTGTTGGCATAATTGCATGACTGATAAGAGTTTGCCTCTAATTAGCAGTTCCACAAGAAAATCAGGCCATCAGTAGCTAACTACTCAATTTTTCATAGCAAATGGGACAGGTGCAGGAAAGGCTGAGTACTTACAATGCAATGAAAATCCACAAAACTGAGTTTGGTCAGTTCTCTCATGCTCCTTCCTCATTACTTACATTTCTCTTAAACTGCTCCCTGGCTAAGATGCAGGTAGATGGATTTGAATTCAGTCTCTGGCCCCTTCCACTTTATGGTGAAGGAACAAACTAGCATAGGAACTGCCAAAAAGCAGGTAAACAAAGTTCTGCAAGAAGTGAACAGCTCTCTGAAGGGCTCATCTGTATCTTCAAGAGCTGATTATAAATCTCTTCGCCCAAAACCAAGAATCATAGGAACTGTCTAAATGAATCATAATTCTGCTTTCAATTATGGAGCAGATACTTGTCACTTTATAGACATTAATTAGTTTGCTCTCCAATTACAGTAAATAAATGGATAGAATAGCAAGTAGCTACTTTCTGGAGAACATCTAACACTACTGTTCTTGTCAGGAGCAGATTTCACGATCGGCTTACCAATGGACTTTCAACACATACATACCCAAATAAATACATGAGCAGCTGAAGCCAATTTAAACAGTACCAGCCAAGCCACTGTCTTTAATAAATAAAAATTATGTTCATGACAACATTATTTTCCATAACAAATTTCTTGGCAATACTTGAACTTACTGTTCTGATAGTTCAACTGGGGATCATTTTACTGCATCATCCAAATTCTACAATTTCTCCATGTTTCCACAGTTCAACATAGCTTGATAACAGCAGTAACTGATGAACTCAAAAAAGGGCCCAGAAGGAGGAAGACAATCACCTTCTCTGTTCTACACATATAAGTTAAAGGCTTCCAATCACCTCGCCGCCTTCCTCTGCCCCTATACTAACTTCTGCCTCTGTATCTGGGCTCAAGAAAGTCTGGCCGGAGGTCCCTTGGCAGTATAAACTTGAGTCACCTCTTCCATTGTTGGCCTCCAGCGAAAAAAAAAGGGAGAGCCCTAGCCTCATCCTGAGGGTGTCCAGCCTTACAAGGGAGCAAGGCAGATGTGCAGAAGCACCGCCGCTAACACAGAGGGAAGCAGATACATCCGGACGCTCCAAGAGATCAAACACCTCCATGACTATTTAATTTCATTAGTGAAAGAACCACAAGGGAACAAGAAGGATAGAGTCAGCTTAGTAAGGAAAAACCTCCCAGCTTCTAGAAAAGGCAATTTCCCCCAAGTTCTTCCTAGGGTTATTTCTAGAGAGAAAACAGAAAAGCAAGGCATCAAGTGAAGAAGGCAGAAGGGAGACACCAACGAGCATGAGGCCCTTGGGCAGAGAACTCTAATGACTTCTGATCTATTCAAAATGGATATGGGGAAGCAAACAAAGGCAATTGCATGCTCTTTCAATTTGCTCATTTCTTGCAGCTGGACAATTCTAGCTAAATTCTTTGAGGTTTCTTCCAGAGCAAAGGCTCCCACAAGCTGAAGCCTCTGGTTATACTTGTCTGGCAAAAGCCAGAAAGCCTCAATATATGACCCGACATTCTACAGTTTGAGGTCACCACATTCTTGGGGAGGGGGGTCCTAGATTAACACCAGGCTCCTTGTAACACCACATAGTCACCCAACCGAAAATATCAGAACCATTGCAGTTGCCCTAGGCTCACCAAGTCAGAGGGCTAGAGAGTCCAGAGATAGCTAGAGCTCAGCTGCCTCAATTTAGAAATTAAGAAATTGCTATTTAGTTTGATTCAATTATTTTCCCTAATGCTATGACTGAAGGGTGAGTGAGACATCAGGTCTTTTAAAGATTTCTAGTCCGGTGTTCTTTTTACAACATTATAAAAATTCCCTGGACTCAATCAAAATGCTCAGTCATTGCTATCAGACTTTGTCTTCAGGAGAGGAAGGGAAGGGTGGTGGGTGAGTATCCCAGCATTTTAAAGAAATCCAAAGACCTTTCCAAGGTCCTACATTCCACTGTATTTCGACACTTCATCTGCAGTGAAAGTGTACTTCTGCCATTTCAAAATACTAAGGAAATCACACCAAGAGGGAATTAAATAGCATGAAGAAAGACATCAGTGGGCTTCAGATAGGGAGCTGGGTTCCTCTCAATGTCCCATGGGTCTTTCATAACTCCACCTTTGTATAGTCAACTGACTTGGGGTTACTGAACAGATGCAATCTGGGGTACTGAATCATAACCTAGTGATAACTGTCAAAAATTCACATAGAATCTCAGAAGAATGTTATATAAAATGTTTCATTGTAAATAAAATCTTAAATTCCAATTATGTAAATAGTTTTAAGTCTGAAATTTTTCTTGTGAAATATTTCCTCAGAGAGGCAAAGAGTTCAAACAATTCAGTTCCAAGGGCAAAAAAAAACAAAAAAAAACAAAAACACTATAAAGTTTCACTATACTTAAGTGGTTTGAAATGCATCCTTTCGGTTAAAAACCTGACTAAAGTTCTATGGTGACTTCCAGGATTTCGAGCGGGCCTGACAAACTTTAAGGCAAACAATTGTGTACCACAGCCACATTTCTTTCTGAGGCTGCAAAATGATTAGCCAGGGTCAGAGATGCCTGCTCAGGAGGACAAAGCGCTCCACAGTAACCATAACACACATGATTAGCAGAATTGGTTTACCACATGACAATCTGGAGGCCTGGCCAGAAGCCACCTAAATTCCACAGTGGGAACACTCAATGCTCTTCCAAAAGAACAGAATCGAGACTTTTCAAAAGAACAAGAGATTCATTGCACATTTTGGCCTCCCTGGTTCTCACTTCTGAGCTCTTAACAGTGAAACCCCAGGCCAGGAAAGAATGCAAGTGTTCTTGATCCTTTGGGTTGCTCTAGTCTCAAAAAGGGAGCCCCTGCGGCCACCTGACTGGTTGCCAGGAGTCCCCAGGTCCAACCCCAGCCTTCCGTTTCCTAAGTCTCCACAGCCTCTGTGACCAGGGAGGTCCTCCTTTTGTTCTCCAGAGCTCCAGCCAAGGGAGACTCAACAGCAACCGCGATAGGGCGGGAAGATGGGCCAGAAAACAGCAACCTTCCCAGCAGCCACTCCATCCCCAAGAAGCTTTTATGCAACTAGCATAACTGGAACATTTGCACAGAATCCTATTTCTGTAAACCAAATAATATTTTTAAACATGCTGGAGGAGGAGACTCCATGAAAGAGGTCTGTGTGGAATCTTTCTGTAAAGAGAAAATTGTGCAGCGTTTCAAAAAATCATTCTTGAATTCTTTGCTTCAAAAATGCCTGGTTTTCTTACATCCATGAGACACAGAGAATGTGTGGCACACTATTTGTTTATCTCAGGGTCAAGCTCAAGACAGCAACAGATGATACATCTGTGCCATAATTCCTCCCAGGGCACACTTACACATCTCACGCTGGTCACACTAGGTTCAGTGACATTGAGCCGGAACCTCTGACTTACACAATGCATCCCAGGTTGTCGGGGTTTCCACCTGCGGGAGTCCCTCGTAGAGACCCCGACTCAGCCACGGATGAATAACAGTCAAACACACAATAGAAGAAAAGTGAGCTGGGGTGTCCGGGGGCCACTCGCTCACAGCAGTTAATGGCAGCCCCTACTCCTGGCTTTGATTTAGTGTATCAAAGGACAAGGGTCTTTGGATAAACACCATTAGAGGGTAATTAACTTCTGCAGACCTCCTGAGTAGAAGGCAGTTAAGCACCTGCAGATGATCAAAGGTTTTGCTAACAGAGGTGGGGGGTAAACAGATTTATCTGGAGAAACTTCTTTCACAATTTCTAGCATTTACTCTACTGTCCTAATGCCCTAGGGTAACAGCCTGTTGACTTCGACACATTCAGTCATTATAAGCTATGGAAACCTTTGGCCTTCCAAGGTTTCTTACTATTCCCTAAAGCTATCTCTAATGTTTTTGCTTTAATGTTTTTGCCACCACCGAGGGAACCCCACACCAAGGGACTCACCTGAAACATTGGATAGGTCAAGAATGTTTCCAGCATCCTCCCTTCACAGGCCGGATTGCCTTCATACTGTTTTAAGAGTTTGTCAAAATCTCTGTTCTGCTTACAATTGGCGAGAACTTGGAGGCTGTACTGGTGATTACGCACAAATTCTTGATAAATGTTCAGCATGGGGAGCAAAATATCAAACAGATCAGCTGGAAACAAACAATAAACATGGCTGTTTCCCTTGGCGCTTGGTAAATTACCTACACTCAGCAGGGATGGCAAAGGGTGGGTCCCAGCACCAGGTGTCACATAGGCATGGAGCTGCAGCCCTGATGCCTGAATGATGATCTGGTAGAATGCACGTGTGGGCAGTACTCAACTCCAGCCCCAAATTAACTGTGAAAGGCCAGGGGAAAGAGTCAAAAGGTAACTACTGAGTCAGGGCCCAAAGTACCCAAAAGGCAAGGAGACAGAGAGTCTTGGGGTACGGAAGCTCACAGGTCAATGGGGTAATGCAAACAGCTTAAGCTGAATAACGTTGGAGCTATTTTACCCTAATTGCAGCCATTCTAACAGAAAATCTTACATCTTTAAAGAATGCACTTACCTAAAATTAAAGTGGGCCAGTTTGCTATCCTTGCCTTTAGTCCTTGATGAAATATTTCATGAAGAAACATGATTGTTTCACTATAAAAAATGGAAAAATAATTTAGTTGCTATATGGTGTTTATTTTGTTTAAAATCCACTGAGTGCTTAAAGCCTTGACATATACAGGTTACGTATGTCCCATAGGGCCTCCAAACTATACACAATAATAACATGGATTACACTATCCTCTAACAAGCAATTATGACAGTCTCAGCAAACCCTGATAAGAGCTTCAAATATTAGAGGACAGGAAGCACCAAATCATTGTCACACAATCTTCTTCATCAATTTTTAAGCGAACTTTCTGCTATTAGAATGCAGTATTTCAATCAATAATCAGAAAATTAAAGTTATGACCCTCTTTTCCTTTCATATGTGATTCTAGATAACTTAGGAGGAAGTTTCTCTGTCAGTAAAATGAGTTTTGACAGAAGGAGAGAGGATGAAGAAAAATCTAGAGCAAAAATTTTGACAGAACTCCACTATAACCACTCCTAAGATACCCAAGACAGAAATGCAAAAGCATCTTCTGAAAAGAGTGAAGCCTACACAGATATACTAAAATAAGGACGATGCATAAATTAGGGATCTAAATTCCTAAAAGGGCCAAGAAGGGTAATTACTAAAGTCAAAACATCATTTGCTTTCTCCTCACTGGAATTAACCTACTGCAATGAACCTTTGAAGCCTTTTCTGAACTAACACAGTGACACACAACCAAATACAGAACTATTAATCTCAGTGAAATACCTTGGCTTGTTATTAGTCAAGTTCCATTACAGCAGACATCAAGAAGTCCTTACTATTTCAAATGGTCCACGAAATGAAACAAAAATGGCTCTGTATGATTCTAATTTGTTTTTTTTTTAATAACAATTTTAACTAAGTGGTGTTTGTTCCTCAAGGATTTCAACCAAATCTATTTTGGCAGGTATTACAGATTAGTCATTGAATCTGTATTCTATCCTTCTAGGTGGAGAGGGGTACAACTAAAACTACATTTCCCAGGCTCCCTTGCCACTATGGTTCTGGATGTAAATTCAGTTCCACTAATAGATGCACTTGGAAAGACAAGGAAGGCGGAAGTAGGGGTCATCTTCCTGTTGCTGAAAGTCAGTCATGGAGATGTGAGTGCTTTAGGGCAATGTCGGCACCCAGCCTCAGGATCCTAGTTTCTGGGAACGAGCTTCCCAAGTCTGAGAGGCATCTGTGGGAGCAACAGTGGTAGCAGTGGTTTCCTAGCCTCTGGATCACATCTGTGGTGCTGTTCTCTGAAAGTCAACAGTTTAAGGGCTGTTCCTTGACTTTAATCCCCCAGCCTTTCCAACAGATTCTGTAAACAGTGAATTCCCTCCACTCAGAGAGGGCTTTCTCTGTCCTATGTTGAACACGAACTAATTGATACATCTGCCTTCATATTTTGATACCACGTTGGTTAGAAAACAGACGAAACAATTCTGTATATAAATAGGAAGACTACATTTTCTTAACTATAAAACTGTGTTGAAATTCAAAATAATTGACCTGCCTAGGGCTTAATTTCAAAGGCATATAAAGGGAATCTAGTTAAACAACAGCAATGATATAAAACTTATTTAAACCTCACCTGTATAAACATACCTCTTCACATTATGTAAAGTGAAATAAGCCAGGCACAGAAAGACAAATATCACATGTCCTCACTCATATTTGAAAGCTAAAAAAGTTGATCTCATGGAGGTAGTGAATAGAATGGTGGTTACCAGAGTCTGGGAAAGGTAGTGGGGAAGGGGAAGATGAAGAGAGGGTTTGGTGAATGGGTACAACAGTGCAGTTAAATAGAAGGAATAACTTCTATTAGTTGACAGCATAATAGGGCAGCTATAGTTAACAATAATTTATTTAAAAATATCTAGAAGATGTAGACTGTTCCCAACACAAAAAAATGATAAATGTTTGAGGTGATGGATATCTCAATTACCCAGATTTGATCATTACACATCATATGCTTATAGTAAACTACAACACATACCTCATAAATACGTACACCTATTACGTATTCATTCCATATTATGTATATGTATTATGTAACCATAAAATGTATCCATAAAAATTAAAAATAAACAAGTTTTTAAAATATCTCATCAAATTTCCATCTGGGTCTAGGTGTGGCAAATAATTGCTAGTCTATATGATGAGTTTATGGTTTCACCTTCCAGAGGCACATCTTGACTCTGAATTTAAACAATAGGATAAACCTGGCCTTTCCTGTTTCAGATCAAGCAATCCAGTGGAAACAAAGAGCCAGAGGCAACCTAAACCAAAGTGGCACAGCCTCTTTATTTACCTCTAGGTACCACCCTGTTTCTCTGTTCCCTTTTATAGAAGCCCTCTTCAAAATCGTTTTCTATCCCCACCCTCTCCAATTCCGCCCATCAGAGTGCAGCACACAGTCCCAGCCACTGTCATCAGACCTGTTGAAACTGCACACCTCGTGCCTGAAGTATCACCAGAATGCTGCACTGCCTGAGGATCAAGAGCTACCCCCAGGCTCCTTCAGATCTCACATACTTGAGAGGAGCCATTGCCAGGAAGGTGAGGAAATCTTCCTTCCTTTTAACAAAAGAAAGCCTAGCTTTTAATCTCATATTATCAGACTACCAGCCATCACCCTTCCTTTCTGCACTCATCTACAGGCACGCCAGTGGCTTTTCCTGATGCCTTGAGATCTGAGCTGTCAGCTCACAGTTGCTCTTTTCTCCAGCATTACTCTTGTCATAATTCTTGGGGACTCTAATATTCACACAAACAACATTTCAATATCCTGGCCTCACAGGCCCTTGAACTCCTCCTCCAAAAATCTTGTCCTCTATTGACCTCAGTCAACACCCCCTTGATTGTAATCTAGACCTTGTCATTGTCAATAGCTGCGTCTCTTCCCTATCTCAGTTTCAACCACATTCTCTGACTACTCCTAATCTTTCAGTTCACTGCCTTTGGAACTCTGACTCCAAAAATTCTTTCCCACCATCACGACCTAAATCCCCAGATCCTACCACCTTTTTATTGGCCAAAACCCTCTCATACCAGCATTACTTTCTCTCCTCAGTTTAGATTCCATGGCTCATTGTTATAATCTCTTCCTTGCATACACCTTCAATTCCTTATTCTTTTCTCACTTCGTCACAGCAGCCACAACACCAATCCTAATTAATCCTAATCCTCCACCCACTCTGAAGCTGCATCCATGCAGCTGAAAGCAGCTAAAGAAAAACATGCAACCATCCTGACTGATCTCACTGTAAAGTCATAACCACTAGCCTAATAAGCTAAAACAGGCTCTTAGGGCTGCCCAGCACTAATACAACATTGCTGAATCCATTTACTGCCCTTCCCTAGTTATCGCTATTTCACACCTTTGTCTCTCTTCTCCAGTTCTGACACTTCCCTCCCATCTGCCCCATCAGTGGATGTCCTTGCCTCCTAACTACAGAAGTGTCCATGTGCTATTCCCGCCCTGCCATGCTCCCAGCTAATGACAATCTCTTGACCTGTGCAGTACGTTCTGTCCACTTTTGCCTTTCCAAGTTTATTGCTCAGCAATTCCCTCTCTCCTCCATCCTTCTTTTACCCTCTTCATTTGCCTCGAGGTACCACCCTGTTTCTCTCCTCTTTACAGCAGCCCTTCTCAAAAGAGTTTTCTATACTCACCCTCTTCAATTCCTCTTCCCCCCGCCCCACCACCTGTTCTCTCCTAAGCCTGCAATCAGGCTTTGGTCTCTCAACAAAGTTACCAATAAACTCTGAGTGGTTAAACGCTTGGTCAATTCTAAGTTACTGCTTTTTTGACCTTTTTGGCATTGTTGTTTCCCTCTTGCTTTTGTTTCCAGGACAACTCACTCTTCTGGTTTTCACTGAAAACTCAACAGATCCCCTTCACTCTTCTTTGCTCGCTCCTGTTTATCTTCCTGACCTCTAGATATTGGAATATCTCTGGGCTTAGTACTTACTCCTCTTCTCTTATCCATCTGTATTCACTTGCTTGGTAATCCCATTCAGACTAGCAGCTTTAAATACTATCCGTATGCTAGAGGACTGCCAAATTTCCATCTTCAGCCCAGAATCTTCCTCTGAACTCCAAACAAATATTCAATCCTTGCCCATCTGACATCTCCATTTAGATGTCTAATAATATCTCATGCTCAACAGATCCAAGAGAAAACATTTAATCTTTTCCCCTCAGCCTGTTCTTGACTCAAGCTTTACCATTTAGCAAATAGTAGCTCCATCCTTCTAGTTGTCCAGGCCAAAAATCATTACAATCTTATCTGTCTTTTGCTTTCTCTTAAAACCCATATCAAACCCATGAACAGATCCTACTGTTGAGTCCTGAAGGATAAGTAAGCAACAAGGAAGGGGTCCCAGGTGGGGGAAGGTTCCAGGTAGGGCAGAACAATGAACAATTGTTCTAAGAAACACAAACAACCCGCTGGCACAAGGAATGACTTCTTCCACACCTAGCCCCCTCTAGCAGGACCCTATAAAACTTCCCTCCAGCCCCTGCCTCTCTGCAGATAGCCCCTTCTCTACTCTGCTGCCCATTGCACCCTTGCAACATGTGTTTACACATTCTCTAACAAATCTGCCTTGCTTTATCTACAACTGTTTTTGACAAATTCCATGACACCAGCCCCAGCTAGTCACACCCATGACACCTACTGTCTCTGATTTAGAAATGCACTCAGAATCCAACTACTTCTCACTGCCTCCATTATAATCATCTCTTACCTGGATTACTGGAATAGCCACCTAACAGATGTCCCATCTCTCACTCTGTTTATTGAAATAGCCACCTAATTGATCTCCCTACAGACTATTCTCAGCAGAGAAGCCAGAGTGAGCCTTTCAGAACAGAAGTCACATCACACCCCTTCTCTGCTCAAAACCTGACCAATGTCTCCCCATTTCATTTAGAGTAAAAGCCAATGGCTGTACCATGTCCCACCTTGATTACTCCCTGGCTCTTCCCTTCACTGACACTGAGCAGGGCAGGTCTTCAAGCTGGCCTGCCAGGCATGTCAAAGCCCCATGTCCCCAGCACGGGCAGCTCCCTCTGCTTACCTCAGTCTTCCTCCAGGAACCTCAAGCCTTTGCCCAAATGTCACCTTAGCCTTTTTGAAAACCTGCTATAAAAAAACTATGGTACATTCACAGATTGTAATACCATGTAGTGACTTTTTTTTAAAATAGAATGCTCTTTAGGTATCAATATGCAAAGATCTTCGGGAAATAATGCTAAGTGAAAAAATGAAGTATATGTTAAAGTATATTGCCTTTGTGTAAGAAGAGGGAAAATAAGACTCTATATTCATATTTTCTTAGATCAAAATTGAGAAACACTGAAAGGATAGACAAGACACTAGTACAAATATTATGTATAGAAGGAGGGGGAATCAGGTGGACAGAGACAGGGTGAGAGTGCAACTGCTAGCTGTTGTTTTCATGTTATTTTGACTTTTTGTGAGTGTACTATCTACCCAAAAACAAATAGCTAAAATTCTAAGCAAAACAGCTAAACACTCCCTTGTCCCCCTTCTCCCCTTCCCTTCTTTATTTTTCTCCACAGCTCCAATCACCATGTAATATACTATCTATTTCACTGATGCTATTTATTGTCTATCTTCCTGCATCAAAATTTAAGTTCCATAAAGGTAGAGATTTTTGGATTTTTCACTGATGAATCCTCAGCAGTAAAGAAACTGATGAATCCTCAGCAGTAAGGAAAATATAAACTATATTTATTGAGCAAATACATTCACTAGAGATTCTCAGGCCCTGCCTTAGCTTTTGCTCTTCCTAAAATACTTGCATATAATTAACATGTTTAAATCACTCAATTTTCTTCAGTTCATGAGACAGATTATCTTCCCCAACATACACCTCCACACGATAAGACAATGTATGTCAAATAGAGAAGAAAAAATTAAGAACATTAGATGCTAAGATTCAAGATAATGATACATACATTTATACTAACAATGGGACACAAATAATAGCTTTCTTATTTTTATGATCAGAAATTCATAGAGATGAATTTATGAGACCATTTAAAGATTCAGTAAAAATTCTCGTAAGAAATACAAAGGGGTTTTTCTCATGACTTTTTGATTTATGCAATGTCAAACCTGTTGAGAAAAATACTGCTGACATCGTCATGGCTGATGGGGGGCTTCTTGGAGCTGGCGGCCATACGCAGGGGCCGGAGAAAGCCGTTGACCAGGATGTAGAGCTGGTGAACGTACTCTGACTCTGCCTCCACCATGGTGAACACAATCTGGTTTCTCTTCCTCATACTTTCAGCATGAGGAGAACAAATGTAATCTTGCACGATGGTCTTCCATTTCCTTCTGCACAACCATCCTCGCATGAAGCTCTGAACCTACAGAACAAAAAACCAAAAGGGAATCTGACTACTTGCAATGGTGATTATTTTATGGAAAACAACATGAAATATAATTAAAATCAATTTTGCAGAGAACATCATAGCCTCTGAAATTGATCAGAATTCCCTAGGGATGATGTGAAAAAGAACAGCAAGCCTGAGACAGTGCACTGGGCTGTGTGTTTCAGCCAATCGACAAACACCTACTGATCATCTTGAAAATGCTCAGGTGAATGCTGGGCACTAAGCAGTCAAGTATATATTATAACCTTTAACTCAGAGGCTCTGCCGTTAACCAGCTTGCAACCACCTTGACCTCTGATTCTGTTTCTTCAGCTATAAAATAACTGACAGAGCTGGACATGCAGAAGCCTATAGTCCCAGACCTTGGGAGGCTAAGGTGAGAGGATCACTTGAGCCCAGGAGTTCAAGTCCATCCTGAGCAACACAGCAAGACCCCATCTCATGTTTCTCTGTTTTTTCTATCTCGTGTTGTTAGACTACTTTCATTTTTCATAAAAATAAAATAGAACAATTAACAAAAAAATCTAAAGTCCTTTTTAAATATAAAAATTTATAACATAATTAATTAGGATTTGTTTTATGATAATTAGGATTTGTCACTTTAGATGTGGCCAATTCAGCAACAAAGTAGGTTGTAAATTCACAAATAATCGACAGTATTAAATCACTACCAAAGTATCATTATTATCTATTTAACACATCCTTACGCTTTTTATTTTTTCCATGCTATGTTCTAAATTATCATGTACTAAACAATGACCCTTCTTTTGCAATGTCTAAGATTCTCTTGTTTGCCTATCTGGGTTGTCACCATGTTATCAATTTTTATACAGGCGTTAAAATCACTCTACCTCAATAAAAATTAACCACATTTTAACACAATTATGTGGGGAAATTATATTCATATTATTTGAAAAAGTCTAACAAAAATTTCCACGAATTATAACCAATTTAAAGTTTTAGTCTATTAAGGTAAAAAAAAATTATATTGATATTTGCCAAGATCAGAATAGAAATGATTCATTGTTAACACTTTTCTCCACACAGACATTATTTTGAATCGAGACATAAAGAACAATGAAGTTAATTTCAAAACCTATTTAACAAGTGCAAAAATTGGTTTAAAAATATTCCTATCAAGAAACAAAAAGGAAATATTTTTAAAATTTTATCAGTATTCTTTTATCTAACAGAAATATTTTTAAAAATCAACTTAACTGGATTTGGTGTTAAGTAACACATCTTTCTATTTACTTGGGCAGGAGGTGCTTGCTGACCAATAGCTACTTCACTTATTTACTAATAAACCAGTTTCTGCCACATACCCGAAAGTTGAATTTTATTAATTTTTGTTTACATACAGCTGCATAATATTAAAGGAAAGGCAGTAGAATTAATATGCTTCCAGACTGACTAAATGGGATTAAAAAAAAAAAAACAAATTTATCTTATAACAGCATAAACCAGATTCAAATAAAATATTTTAATTTCTAAGAAATGGATAGTGAATGAATATTTTACTTTTTTATTTCTTGAAAACTGAAAACATTTTACTTAGTCCTAAGAGTCGTTTCTATTTCGAATTCTGAGCAATATTTAAAGTTGTAAAAAAAGACCATAAAATATAATTTTAAATCAATTTTGTAAAAAACATGATATCTGAATTCCATAGGGGTGATATGAAAAAGAATAGGCAAGCCTGAGAAAGTGCATAGGCCTGTGTGTTTCAGCCAATCAACAAACATTTACTGATTATCTTTAAAATGCCCAGGCAAATGGTGGCTACATTAAAGTTTTGTTACAGTGGAAAGGGAATAATTATTAGCATAAAATAAGAATAATAGTAAATAATTAAAAAGAAATAAGATTTGAAAATGTATATCCAGGGAAATTTCCTGAAATATGACACTTTTCACTTATTATTAACAAAGCTGAGTAAGTGCTTTATATAAGACTATCAAGATCATGGGATCAAAACCTAAATGACAAATCAAAACACAGTGGACTAGAGTGAGAGCCAGGGTCTGGTTCACTGCAAAAGTTGTGCAGTTATAAATGGCAGTAAGAGGGGAAAATGTGCTGATTGTGTGGATGTTAAACAAGAAACAATAATAAAACAAAAATCTAAGCGGATGTGTTGATTTACTCAATCTTCTCACATGCCCAAAAATAGCTTTCTTAAATAGCACTAAAGATTAAAGCTAAAAGAAATATTTTTGAAATGTAATTAAAAAAAATTCTCCGAAAATATGAAAGCCACACAAAATCAAGAGGCTGAACAGCACTTAATTAACCCAACTGGAGAATACTATTGTCTTAACGTCTGGTTTTGGCATCCTTCCCAGAGAGTGAAAAGAAATCTCAAGCAGAAGTTCTCTGGAGTAGCCATGCCTGGCACACTCTGCAGGGCAAGTCTGGGAGCCACAGCACAGAAACACCAAGGCTGCTCCCGGCTCATGCACAAGACATCGCCACAGGACAGACGACTATTCACCATGCTCCTGCAAAGCTGGAAACCTGTGGGCCCTACCTTTTTAATCTTCTTGATGTCTGGATCTTCATCTTCTTGGTTGCTTTGGTAAGGTCGCATTCGTTCTTTGGTTTTATTAAGAGCAATAATCTGGAACACAAAATCGGTCCGTTTCATGATTTGAGAAATGCTGGATTATAGCCATAACACACAGGAAGCTCTGCCTACAGAGGTGGGCCAATGAGATCCTCAGGAAACATCCACTTTTTCTGCATCTTCTCTTCCTTTGGTGCTGAGATGGGGGAAACATAAACTTTACCCCCAGCAAGCTATCACCAACAAAAGTGTTTATAAGAAGTGACTGTGGAAAGCGTGACCTGAGATTTGGGTTAGCAGAAATGTTAGCCCAAAACTCAGCCCAGCTGCCAGTGGTGAGCAGACCAAGACCTTGTCAGGAGCCCAGCGACATGTACACCCCCTCGCCTGAAGGCAGCTGCCTGCAATGCCCTGTGGTCCCCACATGCAGCCTCACTCAGCTCAGGGCCCGTGGTTCTAGGCATTGGCCTGTTGTTTTCCAAAGCACATGGCATCCCAAACTCACAAACATCCTTAGGAAAATGGCAACCATAAAAGGAACTTCAGAGCCCTGGGGCTGGTCCCAGCCAACCAAGAGAATTCCTCAGAAAAGGTAAAAAGGATTGACATAACCTGGGATCTCTTTATATCTCCAGCTCAGTTCCTTGACCTGTGAGGGGCATTTCAAGACTGGGTGGCCTCTGAACTACACATAGCAGCAAAATTCTCTAGGCCAGCACTGAACAGCAGGCTCTTACAAGCTTAAGAACCTATACAGACTTACTAACAAGCAATACTTCAAAAGTTAAGAGATCATAATTGCCCCGATCTAACCTGTCTTTATATTTTGTCCCCAATAGCAAATACACCCCTCTGCCACTTTCTGGCAAGGAATTGGGAAAAGAAAGGGAGTAGGAAATAAATTATGGCTCCTGTCAAGAGACTACAGAAGACATACCTGCAGCTGACAGTTTTTTGCTGTAATCTACATTCAGACTAAAACAGAACACAGTGAAGGCAGATAAACACACATAAATAAACATTGAGGAACATCGCCTGGTGTTGAGCTTCTCTCGTGGAGTAAATACCAACCTCTTTCACTTAGCAAACAAGCATCTGCTCTAGCTTACAATGGTAAAGAAAGAACACAATAATTTTGTTTTAAATAACAGCCCCTGATATAGTCTTTTAAAATGCAGGTTTGTTAAGTGTTCTGTTGTTGTTTTCACTATATCAGCTATCAGGGTCGAATCAGGAAGTTAACAACTATAATAATATGGTGAACACAATCCGCAAGTTGTCATCCTCAGAAGCTGCCACATCCCAGCTAGAAGAAGCTTATACCCGTGCTCTGAACACTGGAGGTGATGTGTGCAGGGAACAGAAGGCGAAATCCCTACCTAGGATTCACAGGGTGTGTCTTAGAGGAAGGTACAAAGACACCAAAAGGAAAATGTCTGATGACAGTAAAAATGACCAGAACATTGCCAAAGCTGATGACCCTAAACTGTTCTGTCAATGAGGATACAATTACTAGTAGGTTTCATCGTGTCCTATTCCCTTCTTTGAATCTCAGAAGATACTAATGCATCCCTGGGCAGAAAGAGGGAGAAAATCTCATTCTCTGCATTCCTCTCCCATTCTTCAGTTATTGCTTACTGCCCATGAGGAAGGACAGGACAGCAGGAAAGGTACATTCGGCATTCTCTATCTAGACTGAGGCCTGGGAGGTAGGAAGGAGGGAGGCACAGACCACGGCCGTGGACTCTAAAACCACCTTCTGCTCACACTGGGCATCAGCCTCACTCTCTGGGGATGCAAGGCCTGAGAAGGTCACACTCTGAGGGAGTGAGAGGGGAGGCAGGAATTCTAACTCCAGGGAAAAATGCACCCTAGCAAATGTCTTATAGTTTAATCCAAATGCTCTTTTTAAAATGGTGGAGGGGAGAAGGATGGACTCCTTCAATCTAAAAGAGTCTGAATTCATTTCTCGTCCTCCCTTACTCATCATTTTAGACTTCAATTGAATCTATGGCAGACTCATAATTATCATTACTATAGGGTATCTGAAAACAGTTAATTTTTCAGAGCTATAGTCAATTCTTGAATTTCTGAGCTAATAAAAGATATCAGGAGAAAAAATAAGCCCATCCCACCCCCCAAAAAGCACATTATCCTGATATGTTCCTGTAGCACATTTACGTAATCCTAATGTAAACATTAGATTCATGTCGAGGTCAGGCCCAGCCATGTATGTGTTGATGACAGAGAAACTTAGCCTGGGATTAAAATGTTGCCCTGAATGGGCCTTAAGTAATCATGAGGAAATGATGGTAAACGTGAAACAATGAGAAGGAATCTAGCGACTGGGAAATAATACCTCTGATTTAAGCCTTTCGATTTCTGTGTCTTGATCTTCAAGTTGATGTCGGAGTTGGTTAGCTGCAATTTTTTCTGTCTCTACGATCTGAACTAGATGAATGTACTTCTGCATTAATACTTCCCTCTCAATCAAAATGTCTGCATAACTTGAGAGAAAATTACACAGTTAGTCATTGAGATACTGTTCTACTATATATAGCTCCATAAAGAATATAATACACTACATTTGAAAAAGAAGTTATGAACATTGTTTGTTCAGCTATCTCTACTTTACGTACACATTAACTTTCAGCTTACATCTGGTATCCTTGAATGATGAAGAATTTAAATAATCATTTTACATATCCTTTACTAAGAATTCATTTGATAATAATTGCTACCCAAAAAATCTTATCACAGAAGTGAGAAAAGTACAAAAGAAATTGTAATAGTCTTAAAAAGAAAGCAGTATGTCTTCTTTAACAAAAAAACTGAGGTCTTTTGAATTCTGGCACATGGTTTCCAGGGATGCTATTCAAAATATTTCACCGAGTAAGATCTTAGCCAATCAAAATAAACCGGCTCCCAAACAGAATGAATGCAGAGACCATCAGAACAGGCACTAACTGGAAAAAAGCTATCACATCTGTATTATTAGTGACCACCAACTCTGTTGGGCTCTCTTTTAGATTACAAGATCATTGACTACTCCATTTCTAAAGCCAACAGAAATAGAAGTTACATTCTAGAAACAAGTTTAGATTATTTGGGCCCTAACTCCTGCAGCCTAGCCTGTATCTCTGTCTTTGCTCAAGTATGGTAAGACAAAATTTATTCTTAGATTTTTACTAATGATTTAATTCTGTGGTATCTAAAATTTTGCCTTCAGATCTTCTTGCACCATTCAGGGTGATGAAATGCATGTTCTTCCATTCATATCAGCTTTCCCCAGTGGTATGATAGTAATAATTCATGATTGTTACTATTTATTGAGTGCATAGGATATACCATGCATTATTTCATCTCATCTTCCCAGCAACCCCAGGAGATTTGTGATCTCAATTGCCCAGAGAAAGAATTTGATCTTCACAGAGGCAAAGTACTGACCTCAGATCACACAGCTAGTAGGTAACAGGGCTGGGATTCTAATTAAGGTCTGTCTGATCCCAAGTCCATGTTCTTAACCACCAGCTAAACTGTCTCTCTGATGAGAAAGAGCACATAGGACATAAACAAGAATACTGCAGGAGAAGTGTTTTGAGATATCTGCCCAATCTTCCACTCACTTACCTCCTCTTTCGGAACTTGGGCCACAGCAAGCCATGTTTATACCACAAAACCTGCCCTCACGACCACATTCAACCAGCCTAAAAAGAGATAACTGGCACAAGCTCAACGAAATGGATTCTTTCCCCCTTGGAACCTGGGATTGTACCTCTCCCTTATTTGCTTGAAATGAAATAATATTAACTTGGAAATTCTAGTTGCCATTTTTGGGCAGCCATATTTGGCCACATCCATGCCAGAACAGTCAAATTGAGTCCACCGAGAGAGAAAAGAATAAGAAGATGTTCAGAAAAGCAAAGACAGGAGAGACAGAAACTTAACAGCTACCTGGGCTCCTGAAGCTTTCTAGTTCCTGGGGCCAGGCCCTTGTGACATCGGAATACAATTTTAGCCTGGGGTTCAAGGAGATACTGCAGTGTCCTGCTAATACATTCTTTTTTTTTTAACCTAAACTGGTTTGAGGTTTAGGTTACTTGGTTTGTGTTGCTTAGAACTAAAAGTCTTAAGACAATTCTAAAATCACAATTTTAGATCAGTAACTCAATATCCTCAGCACCTGTATCGTGCATGCTGTTAGGGTTAGAAAAGAACCATGTCAGCAATATTTTTAAGTCACTCATTCTAAGAAATTACCCAAAGAGAATAGAAAGGAGGATATGAAAGTACAAGTGACAGGAAGGGAAAAGAAGCAGAAAAGAGAGAAGAGTCTTGATAGGAGTATGCTTGGGGGAACTTAAGGGAGAAAAATAATAACGGAGCATAAGAAAAGCAATTGTTATAAAAATTCTGCCTTTTCTCATCAAATTTATTAGCAATATGCCAAATTGTTTACAAATATATTAGATCAGTGGTAGGTAGCAAAGCAGTATTTTCTTTTCTCTTAAAAAAAAAGAAAAAGAAAAGAAAAAGGCAGGTCCAGTTTGAAATGCAAGCTGACTTCACACAGACTCATCACCAATGTCTGCCTCCCTTCGCTTCCAAGGCCTTTGCTAGGAAAATTGTTTTCTGTTTAAAGAATGAAACCGTAAGAGCATTATAAAAACAGGAAAATATGCCATCAATAGACCAGACATCCTTAGCACCTATATCACGCAATCTGTAAAATTCCATTTGAAGCAACAAATGTAAACAACAGAGGAGCAGGCAAGGGCAATTGTTATGATCTTCCATTAAACAACCACCTTTAGAATATCTGAGGTTAGGCTCCTCTTCTTCATACACTTCAAAAATAAGAAATAAAAGGCACAGCTGGCAGCAGTGACATGTCCCCAGCTGGCAGTCCTTGGCCTGCTTTCTCTAGAAAAGGGTGGCACCTTCCTAAAGAAGGCCTCTAATGAGGGAGCTGGACTCTGACGCCAGAGCTTGGGTTTACCCCAGACATTCACTGCGGACACAAGAGAGAACCAAGAAAGGAATGTCAGTAAGAGAGCCTGGAAGTAAAACACAATGTATTCATTTTCTATTCTGTAACAACAGAACTGAAGCCACTGAGTCTGGTGATAATTTGTTACAAAATAGAAAATGAATACAGTGTGTTTTACTTTCAGGCTCTTAAATCAACATACATTTATTATCTCATAGTTTCTGTGGGTTAGGAGTCTAGACTCTAGCTAGACCTTTAGCTCAGGATGTCACAGGGCTACGATCGAGGTCTGAATCAAGATGCATTATCATCTTGAGGCTTGACTGGGGAAGAATCCTGTTCCAAGTTCATTCAGGCCGTTAGAATAGTTCATGTCCTTGATGATTTAGAACTCGTGGCAGCTTCCTTCTTCCAAGCCAGTGGGAGAGCATTTCTCACCTGCTCTTTAAGGTCTTTCATCTGATTAAATCAGGTCCACCAAAGATAATCTCCTTTTTTATTAATTCAACATTAACTGATTTAAGACTGTAATGGTTTCTTCATATTTCTAAATGTAAAGATAAGTAGCAGGCTACTACAAAGGAAAAGGCTACATAAGTAACCCTTTTCCTTTGCCATATAATGTAACCTAATCAATGCAGTCACTATCCCATCATGTTTGCCATATTTTAGTGGGTAGTAGCAAGTAACAAGTTCCAACTGTGTGGGCTAAAGGGTATAGAATTATACAAGGAAGACTTTCCAACCCACCTTCCTACTGTCTGCCCACATACCTGAAAAGGAAGCTGACACATGCTACACGATCCAGCATTCACAGTCACACAGTGAGTCCAGACCAGCTACCAATAGTGTCCCACAAGGTCCTTCATTTAGAAACAAGGAACAGCAGACACTCATGAAAACTAGCCTTCCCTCTTCCCACAACAGGCCCCATAGTAGGCAGCATCTAAGATGGCCCCTCAGTGACCCCTGCCTCCTAGTACTCACCCCCTTAGGTAAAAGGACTTTCCCTTTGAGTGTGCGCTGGACCTAAATGACTCACTTATTATCATCCCATCACAGGAGTGATGGGATGGCAATGCCATAATTAGTTTATAAGACTGTGGCTTCTATTTGCCTTCTCTTGCTGTCTTGCTGGGCTGGTTTGAGGGAAGTCAGCTGCCAGGTTCTGAGCTACTCTGAGAGAGGCCCATGAAAAGTAGACACTAAAGGAGGCCTCTGGCTAAGAGTCATTTAGCCAACAACTGGTAAGGAAGCGAATCTAGCCAACAACAGAGTGAGCAAACTTGGAAGTGGATCCTTCTTCCCCAATGGTGCATTCAGATGAGAATACAGACCTGGCCAACACCTTGATTGTAGCCTTGTGAGACACCTTTGGGCAGAGGCACCAAGCTAAGCTATGCCTGCATTCCTGGCCCACAGAAACTGTGTATAACAACAAATTCTTTATTGTTTTAAAAACTGTTAAGTGGCAAGAGATTTTAAAAAAACAAAAAACAGCCGAAATGAACAAACAGAAAAGATACAAAAAGAAACAAGGCTAATTCAGGCGAAAAGGTACTTACTACCTTCAGAAAGATATGGAAGGATATTAGAGACATAAAGAAAAAGAGGCTGCCAGGGAAAAGGAGTAATCAGATTTTTTTTTTTAAAGAGTTCTTGGAAACAAAAAAGTAATTACTAAAATTTTATAGGTCAATGGATGTACTAACCAATAACCCAGACATGGCTAAAAACTAAGCTAGGTGGTCAGACAGCTCAAAAAAAGAACACTAAACAAAAATATAAAGAGATTGGAAATATAAAAGGAAAACTGAGCAACCTAGAGCATAGATCCAAGAAGTCTAATATCTGTCTTGTGGGAGTTCCAGAAAGGAAAAAAGTTAGACTGCAATGGGGAAAAAATATTAAAAATAAAGAAATGAGAGCTGGGCAGGGTGGCTCATACCTTTAATCCCAGCACTTTGGCTGAGATTACACTTTGGCTGACGCAGGCAGATCACCTGAAGTCAGGAGTTTGAGACCAGCCTGGCCAACATAGCGAAACTCCGTATCTACTAAAGTACAAAAAATTAGCTGGGTGTGGTGGTGGGCATCTATAATCGCAGCTACTTGGGAAGCTGAGGCAGGAGAATCGCTTGAACCCGGGGACAGAGGTTGCAGTGAGCCGAGATCGTGCCACTGCACTCCAGCCTGGGCAACAGAGTGAGACTCCATCTAAAAAAGAAAAAACAGAAATGGAAGAAACTTTCACTGAACTGAGTATAGCACAGTTCAAATAGAATAATCCAAACACCAGATAGGATAAATGAAAACATTTCATACTCTGATACATCCTGGTAAAATATCAGAATTCTAAGGATAGAGAAAAATTATAAAACCTTCCAAAGAGAAACAACAGGTATCTAAAGGAAGTGAGAATCATGCTGTCATACTTTTTATCATTAACTTGAGATTCTAGGTGGCAACAGAGAATTGTGGAGAAAACATTTTGAACCTGCTTAACAATTTCTAAAACAATAAACAATCACTGACCAAGTACCAGGACAAGATAGGAAAAACTTACTAACCCACACACTTCGTGCAGGAAAAAAATGATGAGGAGGTTTTCCAACCAAACAAAACAGAAATCAAAGACAATAAAATGGCATTGAATGCAAGAAAACAAGCCAGATGAAGTAAAGGAAGCTAGAAAGAAACTGGAAGTTGACACATGCAAGATTCTCCTCCAAGGAGCAAATATTCAATGATATACGGTTATATTTCATTCTCTGTGGGACCAAACACCAACCTTGATACTTTGGGACATAATATTTGTTATAATCACTACAGAAATGTTCCTTATTGGTTTTTAATTTTCAGAATCAGCCTATGACAAAACACAGAGGAACAATTTAGAGAATAGAATATAAATGTTTAAAAGTTTATAAAGTAAGAATAAATAATAATGAAAGTAATAAAACCTCAGGATTAGCAAAGAAAAAAAAACAATGAAAACACATTAAATGTCTTAACTTATTATACTTATCTTTCCAAGCAGAGTCAATACATACTGTAAAAAAAAGTTGATAAAGCAATAGAGGTTTAATTATATTGTTTTAGAACATGAAGTCAACTAATTTAAGAGCCAAAAATATGTAAGTAACAAAAACAGAGGGGGCAAAAAGCAGGGGACATAAGAGGTATTATAAGGGTGTTAAATTTTTCATTTTTGTGCCAGAGAATCAATCATACTGGCTAAAATTACTAAGTCAAGAAATAGACAAAAGCGCTTCACAAAACGTAATAAACAAATGACCAATAAATGCATGAAAAGGGTCCTTCTTGCTGGGCACGGTGGCTCATGCTTACAATCTCAACGCTTTAGGAAGCTGAAGTGGGAGGATAGCTTGAGGCTAGGAGTTCAAGACCAGGCTGAGAAACTTTGTGAGACCTCATCTCTACAAAAAAATTTTTTTAATTAGCTGGGACAAGGCATGGTGGCTCACACCTGTAATCTCAACACTTTGGGAGGCTGAGGCAGGTGGATCACTTTCGCTCAGGAGTTTGAGACCAACCTGGGCAACATGGTGAGACCCATCTCTACAAAATAAATACAATAATTAGCTGGGTGTGGTGGCATGTACCTGTAGTTCCAGCTACTTTGGGGGCTAAGGCTGGAGGGTTGCTTGAGCCTGGGAGGTCAAGGGTGCAATGACAGTGTTTATGCCACTGCACTACAGCTTGGGTAACAAAATGAGACCCTATCTCTAAAAAAAGAAGAAAAAGAAAATTAGCCAGGTGGGATGGTACACACCTGTAGTCCCAGCTACTTGGGAGGCTGAGGCAGGAGGATCACTTGAGCTTAGGAGTTTGAAGTTGCAGTGAGCTATGATCGTACCACTGCACTCCAGCATGGAAAACAGGGAGAAACTCCGTCTCAAAAAAAAAAAAAATCCTTCTTAAAGAAGTATGAATTATTTGCCAAAACTGGTTAAGACTTTTAGAAAAAATAATACTCAGGGCTAACAAAGATAGAGTAAATAGATATTGTCATATAGTACCACTGAAGTGAGTCATTGTAGAAGACAATATCACAACATGTATCAAAACAGGTCAAAATGGTTATATCCTTCACCTTCATAATTTCCCTTCGAATAATATCACTCAGGAGAAACAATCTGAGATTTGCACAAAGAGGTACAAAGAAACAAAATGTTCGTTAAAACAAATATAAGAAAATGGAGACAATCTAAATATACACCTGTATAATATGGAATTGGTTAAATAAGTAATAATATATCTATGTAATGGAATGATAACAAGGCATTTAAAATGTTTTTTAAAAATAGTGATAACATAATGGCACATACCCAAGACTCATTGATAAACAGAAAAAAAAAACAAGAAATTGAGATAAACATTATACATACATGTACCTATATATGTCTTCATATATAGTGGGAGCAAATTAAGTATATACACAGACGTAAGTGGATGAGGAAAAGGGAAGAGAAAGACAGAGAGAAAGGTACTCTAAGTGAGAGACACACATCAAAACTTAAAGGGAGCTTTCTTGGGCTGGAGCAGTCATGAGTGATTTTTAATTACTTCTTGAATTACTTCTTTTGTGCTTTTCTATACTTTCCAATATTTCTGTAATATTAAGTGGGGAGGAAACGACACAAAATCCTAATGGTAGTTATTTACTTCATGCATTGGGAATATAAATAATGCTGATTTCCTTCTTTATATGTTCCCATGAGTCCAAATGGATTCTCTGAGTCCACAAATATTTACTGAGTGTTGTATATCTGGAAACTGTTCAAAGCACTGGGCACAGGAGTAAACATGGCAGGAAAAAATCAGTGTCTTTCTGGAGCTTACACAATACTTACGAAGTACTGGAGTGACATCATTAATGTCACTTGGTGATGAGTACTGTAGAGGAAAAACGGTAAGAGTACAATAGGAAGTAGGGGGACAAAGGTTACAATTTTAACCAAGCTGTGAGGGCTGCTTTCATGGAGAAATGGTATTGTAGAAATGACTTGAAGCAGGGAGCCGTGTGGCTAGCTGATGGAACAGCCTCCAGGCCCAGGGAACAGTATGTGCAAAAGCCCTGCAGTGGGAGTGAGCCTAGCCTGTCTAGGGAATGACAAAGTGGTGAGTTTCGTCGAGGGGAACAATATGGTTTGGATCTGTGTTCCACCCAAATCTCACATTGAGATGTAATCTGTTAGAGGTGGGGCCTATTGGGAGGTGTGTGGGTCACGTGTGGGTCATGAGGCTGGATCCCTCATGGCTTCATGCTGTCCTCGAGATAGTGAGTTCTCACGAGATCTGATTGTTTAAAAGTGTGTGGCATCTCCTGCTCTTGCTGTATGACCCACCTGCTCCTCCTTCTCCTTCCTCCATGAGCAAAAGCTTCCTAAGGCCTGTCCAGAAGTAGAGCAGATGCCGGTGCCATGCTTATACAGCCTGCAGAACTGTGAGCCAATTAAACCTCTTTTCTTTATACATTATCCAGCCTCAGGTATTTTTTTTTTTTCTTTTTAGATGGAGTTTTGCCCTGTCGCCCAAGTTGGAGTGCAATGGCATGATCTTGGCTCACTGCAACCTCTGTCTCCCAGGTTCAAACAATTCTCCTGCCTCAGCCTCCTGAATAGCTGGGATTACAGGCACCCACCACCACGCCCAGCTAATTTTTGTATTTTTAGCAAAGACAGGGTTTCATCATATTGGTCAGGCTGGTCTCAAACTCCTGACCTCATGATCCACCAGCCTCGGCCTCCCAAAGTCCTAGGATTGCAGGCATGAGCCACCACACCCAACCTCAGGTATTTCTTTCTAGCAATGCAAGAATGGCCTAAGACAGGGAGTAAGAAAGAGGTAAAGGGGGAACAGGATTCTAAAGCATGTAGATCAATAGAAAGTCTCAGGTTTTCCCCCAACGTGAGGTGTAAGCTTTGCTAGTTGGAAGCTAACGTAATAATAATCCAGGCAAAAAGATTAAATACTAGTCCAGGCCTGGGGACTTGGCACAGAATAGTCATTCAAATGATTTAATGTCATTGTCAAATGAAACAAATCATATTATCCAAATGAAATAAATCATCTAATATGATTTATTTCATCTAATATGAGCTAATATAATTTATCACTTAATGTGATTTATTTTGCATGGTTTATTTATTTATTTATTTATTTTGATACAGGGCCTTGCTTTGTTGCCCAGGCTGGAGTGTAGTGAGGTTCAAATGACCCTCCCACCTCAGCCTCCCAAGTAGCTAGGACTACAGGCACAAGCTATCATACATGGCTTTTTATTTTTTGTAAGATGAGGTCTTGGCCAGGCACAGTGGCTCATGCCTGTAATCCCAGCACTTTGGGAGGCTGAGGCAGGTGGATCACAAGGTCAGGAGTTCGAGACCAGCCTGACCAACATAGCGAAACCTCGTCTCTACTAAAACACAAAAATTAGCCGGGCATGGTGGTATGCACCCGTAATCCTAGCTACTCAGGAGGCTGAGGCAGGAGAATCACTTGAACCTGGGAGACAGAGATTGCAGTGAGCCAAGATCATGCCACTGCACTCCAGCCTGGGTGACAGAGTGAGACTCTGTCTCAAAAAAATGATGAGGTCTCACTATGTTGGCCCAGATGCATGGCTCCTTATTCTTCACACAGCAGTTTTCCGGTCATGCCATTTATTTTATTAGGGCTCCCTAGTTTACTGCTCCTATTCTGTTCTTACTGGGGTATCCCCCAACTTTGCATCACAGAACTTTCTTTACACATCCCACTAGTAAATGGATGTCTGCTCTAGGATTGTATCAGATCAGCTAAAAATAGATGCAGGGCTTCCCTTCAATATTTCTCAGAGCACTGGTACTTTTATTCCACTATATTGCCAATACATATTTTACCTAATTAAATCTTCCATTTACTAGGTACTACTCAAGTTTTAAAATGTTTGCTTAATCTCATTATTTTCATTTGGTTAGTTATTTTTTTATTTTTTATTTCTGCTTTTTAGTTCAACTCCTACAACAAATAAAAAGGTTTCCCCTGCCAAAGGACATATAAATCAACATGGAAAAAGCATAACTTAAAATTCAGCTGTTGAGTACAAACAGATGTCAACATTAGGATACATATGGGAAAAAATATTAGTATATAATATTTATAAGAATAATCATGTATTATATATTTCAAAATAGCTGGAAAAGAGGTATTTTTAAATTAATTATTTATTTATTTTTGAGGCAGGTTCTCATTCTGTTGCCCAGTCTGGAGTGCAGTGGTACAATCACAGATCACTGCAGTCTTGACCTCCTGGGATCAAACCATCCTCCTGCCTCAGCCTGCAAAATAGCATGGGACTACAGGTGCATACCATCAGGCCTAGCTAACTTTTTCATCTTTTTGTGGATATGAGGTCTCACTATGTTGCCCAGGCTGGTCTTGAACTCCTGGGCTCAAGTGATCCACTTGCTTCAGCTTCCCAAAGTGGGATTATAGGCACGAGCCACAGTGCCCTGCTCAAGAGAAGTTTTTTAAATGTCCTCATCACAAAGAAATAATAAATGTTTAAGGTGATGAATATGCTAATAACCCTGATTTTATCATGATACATTTATGCATGTTTCAAAGCATCACCTTGTGCCCCATAAATAGGTACAATAATCATGTATCAATCATAAATGAATGAATAAAATTTTAAAAAAATCCTAACCACCATCACTCCATATGGAGAAAAGGGAACATTCAGATAAAATGTTGAAAAGCCTAAAGCAGAGGCACAGTGTGAAATTATAGGCTTTAGTTATTTTATAGAAGGGCAAAAATTATATTCGCTTGGCAAGAAGTTGTTGCTGCTGGGCCAGATTCTCACCCCACTTATGTGGACTGAAGATGTATATATGAAGGGAAATATACCAAAACCCAAGATGAAAAGTCATAGCCCAGGTCACTAAAGTAAAACTCTGCCTAACTCCAGGGTTATAATTTTATCGGGAAAACTATTTGGAATTGGCATTCCTCATGTCAGGAGAATCATGATGCCTTTAGGAAGGGGAAAATCCAAGCATGGATGACAATAGTACAGTTCCTATCAAAGCAACATTTGCTTTGACCTTACCTAAGCAAGGCCAGTTTCTCTATCTTTACTCACAATCACTTTGGCATGACTATCACATACTGTTTCTGGTTCTCAAGTTCTCCCATGTCAGTATCTCCACTTCACTGGCTAATCGATATTTTTTAGATATCACATTAACATGAGGTCCTAACACTGTCACCTCCACCAATTTCTTCTCTCTACTGACAGGCTTTTCCCTCCTAAGCTGTCCCCTCTACAGTAAATGGCAAGTCAAGCATCTCAGTTAAGACGGCTCAAAAAGAGGAACAAAATTAAAGACTAAAAACCCCTCTCCTAAACATTGCTCCTTCCTTCCTGTTCACAGTCACAGTTCATTACTTAAACATGGCACTAAATTTGGGGCATGAGGAAAGTCATTGATAATCCTTTCTAAAGCACAATTAAATATAAAAGCAGGCAAAATATTGTTACTATGAAATATAACAGAACATCATTAATGGTAAAATTATTACCTCGGGACACAGAAATTTTAAGGAGTGCTTCTAAAAGTGACTACCTTTTATAATACTACATTATGAAGCCGAGGAAAATGTTTTACATCACAACAGACATTAATGATTATTTCCTAACACTGAGACTTTCATTTCTTTTCAAATGTGCATAAGTAGGTATTGGTAGAAGTATTTTTACCATCACAAAAAATTATTTAAAAAGAGTTAAATTCTTTAACAATTAGTAACTATACTAATTCAACCAGAATAGATTAAAGGGGCTTCTACATTCTTATATTTAATTTCCACCACAAAGACTCTAAGCAAAAAAGCAATGAAAATGAGTGTTGGTAAGGATGTGAAGAAACTAACACCCTCAATACATTGCTGGCAGGAATGTAAAACGGTGCAGCCACTGTAGAAAACAGTTTGGCAGTTTCTCAAAAAGTTAAACAGAGTTTCCAAATGACCTGGCAATTGGAAACCATCTCCCAGGCATACACCCAAGAGAGCTGAAAACATATGTTCAGGTACAAATGCACACAAATATTCACAGCAGCATTATTCATACTAGTAAAAAGTGGAAACAACCTAAATGGCCACCAACTGAGGAGCAGATAAATAAAATGTGGTATATCCATACAGTGGAATAGAATTCAGCCATTAAAAGGAATGAAGCACTAATATATGCTATAACATTGACGAAGTTTGAAAACATTACGCTAAGTGAACAAAATCAGACACAACATGTTTGTATAATTCCATCTATATGAAATGTCCAGAAGGAGCAAATCCATAAACACAGAAAGGAGACTGGTAATTGGCTAGAGCTAGGAGAAGTGGGAAAGTGGGAGTGACAGCTATTGGATATGGGTGTTTTTTTTGGTGTTGCAAATGCTCTGAAATTAGTGGTGATGGTTGTACAACCTTGTGACTATACTAGAAAAACACTAAATTGTACATTTTACAATGATAAACTTTTGGTATATGAAGTATATCTTGATTTTTTAAAATATTTTTTACAAAGCAATAGAACAACTTCCCCCCAAAAGCAATATATTTTAATTATATTATAATTCAAAACTCTAAATGTCAAAAAAAGTCCCATAGGTATAACTACAAGACAAAAAAATGATGCAGGGTGATTTGAACAAATATAAAAGATGAATATATTTTTGTCATACAAAGAGCTTATTAAAAAAAACTTCTAGAAAAGTACCAATGCCAAAAAATGGGAAAAGGATATGAGAGGATAATTTATATAGGAAATATAGACAGATTTTAGTGATAGCAAAACAACATCTCACCAATAATCAAGAAAATGCTTATTATACCAACTTTTCATTTTTAACCCATTGATATAGTAAAGATTTTAAAAAATGATTCCAGCTTTCTTCTGCCCTAGCGGAGGGAGATTAAATTGGTACATGCATTTCTGAAAAGCAATTTGGCATTGTGATGGGGTAGGGCACAAAAGATGAGTAGTGCACAATTTGCTTTGAAGGAATTCAGGCTGACAGAGAGATACAGACACATAAACAAATCAATGCAATAATCTCTTAGGTGCTCTGAGCGAAATAAAAAGTTACAGTGAGGTCTCAAAGAAGGAAATGGCCAGGCTTCCTGCTGGCAGAGGAAAAGGACTGGGAAGGAAAATTCAAGCTGCTAAGGGCTCCATCCTGAAAGATGTGTTGGTGTAAGTCAGACTGAAAGACACATTCCTGTACATTAAAATTCCTGTATGTGGTGGCTCTAACTACAGCCCAGGACATAAGGGGAGGGGTGGGACAAGGAGTTCACAGAGGTCAGCTCAGAGGGGGCCTCACTTGGACTGGCTCAGTCCAACCCAGAACTCAGGGCAAAGCCCAGCATTGGGTAGGGATGCAATAAATGTCAGTGAAATCATGACTATTTTCTCTTCTTAAAGCAACAAGGAGGACCGTTATCTCTCTTTCTCTGCATATATTTAAAATTTTCTACAGTAACAAGTAAATTGAATTATAATAACTAAAAGCAACCAGGAACTCTGGAATTCCTTCAGCAGATCAGATGTTCTCTTAGAAAGGGCACTCTAGTAACTGTGGAGAATGGATGGGAAGGAAGCCAACCTGGAAGAGACAGGTGAGGTGGCAGAGCAACAGTCCAGGCAATCGATGTTGGTGGCCTGAACCAGACCAATGCTGCAGACATGTAGAGGAACAAAGACTAGTGATGTTCTGGGGTAGAATCCACAAGTGATGACTGGAATGAGCAGTTAGGCTGGGGTCAGGGGATGATATCCTGCTGGTTTTAGTGACTGAATGTATAGGAGACTACGCCTTGCATTCCTATCCAGGAAAGGAACCTGAAGCTGCCTGGAAAAATACATGAGTTTGGATTTCTCTTGCTGAGTATCAAGTAACTCTGAGCACCCAGGGAGAGATGATATACAGATAGTTCAATGTCGGGGACCGGCACGTCTGCCAGGAGGCTCCCGGCCTGCGGGAGGCCTCACCCCAACTCGGAGATGTTCACAACCTGGAGGAGAGAGTGCGCGGAAGAGAAGACAGACAGACAGTGGGGTCTGGAGGACTACCTTGGCG
>CAUYLG010033209.1:0-64730 GCA_963573385.1 Cacajao melanocephalus | reverse complement strand
TTTTTTTTTTTTTTTTTTTTTTTTTTTTTTTTTTTTTTTGACATGAAGTCTCATCTGTCACCCACGCTGGAGTACAATAGTGTGATCTCAGTTCACTGCAACCTCTGCCTCCTAGGTTCAAGCAATTCTCTTCCTCAGCCTTCCAAGTAGCTGGGATTACAGGCACATGCCACCATGCCCGGCTAATTTTTGTATTTTTAGTAGAGACGGGGTTTCACCATATTGGCCAGGCTGGTCTCCAACTCCTGATCTCAGGTGATCTGCCCACCTTGGCCTCCCAAAGTGCTGGGATTACAGGCATGAGCCACTACACCCAGCCAAGCTGACTTCTTAAAGAAGCTGTCAGGATGAAATTTCTCAAGAGAAGGAGGCAGGAGGAAAACTGCTTTGTCACATTGCCTAAAACATACACACAAACCAAAACTAGTGTGCAAAACTGCTTGAGAATGGGAGGAGTCAGATACTGCAACGAGCAAAGTCCTCATGTTGGAATCATCTCTGACCATCCTTCCTGTCTTGGAAAAGGGGAATGAGATGCCAGTTCAAAAATTGCTTTTCCGGGCCTTCTGAGCACTGAGCCTTCCGGCATCTCAGCTTTCCAGCTTCCACACCCACCCTTATTAATGTCCAAACAGAGCTGTGTCCTTTTCATGACTTGTTCATTTGTTTAACCTGCTATGATTGATTCCATTTTATCACACACACACAAGCATATACACACACAATCAAGGCCTCAAAAAACCAGTCAGCTATTAGGAAGGTGGTCAGATATTCTTGTTCCCTAAACAAACTTCAGAAATATCTCAAATTTGATTTGACTTTGAAAAATTCCATTTACACCCACCATTTTGAGAAGACACAGTGATATGTGCCTATCATTAAAAATAAGATCAAAGTGAAAACATGGGAAAAAAAAATAGCACTATGAAAATACGGGGCCCAGGCAGGCGACCCAGGTTCCCCTCTTGTCTTCTCTAATGCATTGCTGGGTGACCTCTGCCTGCTCCCTGTCTTCTCTGGACCTCGATATCTTCATCTAAGAGCTTTGAGGGATTTCAACTATCTTGAAAGTCTGGTCCAGCTCAAAAATGCACTGATTCCCTGAAATATCCATTATCAAAATGAACAACTGAATGTGGATTTTGAAGATGCTGCTTCTGAGAGCCTTTTAGATTTCCTATTTCATAATGTATCCAGAAAAAAACAAAAAAAGAAACAAAGAAAGAAAGAAATAAGAGAGTCCTTTTCAGGTTCTACAGAACAAACCATAGAGGAAGGAAATATCTAAATACAGGACAAATGTAGAGTGGCAATATGCTAATGAAATACAAGGAAGGATTGAGCAAGCAATAAATTTACCCAAGAAACTTTTTGCTGATTGAAAACACAGCTGGCAACCACCATGGCTGGAGCAAATAAATCAATAAATAAATTATATACATATATATAATTTAAAATTTTTTTTGCTTCAGCAAAAAAATAATAGCACCATTATTCAGCTGTGCTTTTTTTTTTTTTTGCTTCAGCCAAAAAATAAATAAATAAATTACATATATAATATCTATTTAAAAATAAATGAAGCTTTAAGTTTGGGGGTTTTCTGTGTTTTTTTGTTTGTTTTCTTGGGGTTTTGTTTGCTTTAGTATAAATTTTGGTACAGGAAATCTTCAAATACAAGGCTTTTTCACTTCAGAAACTGCTCCCCCGAATTTCCTTACATACACAGGGAGAAGACACCCCTACCTACACACACACACACACACACACACACACACACACACAGTACCTTAATGAGAATCCCATCTGGAAACCCTTTAATATTTACAAAGCTCTTTTAGACCCTGGCCAGTGGAAGCCTCTCAAACAATTCCTTCGGGCAGGGGGAGCTACACCCATTCTACAGATGCTGTTAACTGAGGGTGGAGGAGCCTGAAGAGCAAGTCCAAGGTTCTCTGCAGGAGGTCACACTGCCTTCCGGCCTTCAGGAGAGCCTGTGCAGAACCCGCTGGGTAAACTGTGAGGAGAGACCCTTGGGTGCCGAGGGTCACCCAGCCCCCAGGCCCCAGCCCCCAGGCCCCAGCCCCTTTCTCCTACTGCCTGCTGGGCGGCATTGCCGCCCCAGGGTGATGCTTCTGCTCTCAGACCATCCTGTATTCAGGCTTGAGAAGTTTTCTCTGAAACCAGGTTTCATCCCCAGCCAATAGCTCATTTCCCCAGAGATGGTGTCGGTATCAAACAAGCAAGATGATCATTTGCACAAACGCACAGCACAGCGGCCCCAGGCCGCTTCCCCCGCGGGTTCAAACCCCAACAGGCTCCAGAAGGCTGGGAGGAGTCGCCCCCTGGCTCAGCTCCCATAGCAAGGGCTGGGTGTTCCGCACTTTCACTTCTCTCCCTCCGTTCCCCATCTGTGAAATGGGAATGTCCCTCAGCTGCCCTGCCTCACCCGCTAAGGAAATGCCAGGAAGGGGAAAGGTTGGTCACCAAAACGCCAGGGACAGCATTATCAGAAAAGTGAAGCAAGAAAAGAGGGTGGGGAGGGGGTGGGGAGGGAGAGCCGGCGCCCACAAAGCACGAATTAAACACCCATGAAATCAAGCGCGACGCCGAGAGGGCCGGCTGCCTTGAGAAAAGCCAGAGTGCGGCCACCGTTTCCCGGGCCTGGGAACTTTCCCCAGAAGCAGCGCCCTCGGCGGGGAGCCCCACGCCTTGCCCCGGGGCCCACTGCCCAGAGCCCCCGCCCTGCCCCGGCGCCCCTGCCGTCCCTCCGGCCCCTGCAGGCCGGGTCGGAGGTGGGTCGACCAAAGCTCGGCCAGGCCGCCAGGTCCGCGTCCCCAGCCCTCCGCAAACACGCCCCCTCCGGCCGCCTCGGGCGGGCAAGCCGGGCCCGTGCCGGCCAGATGCGACCAGCGCCGGGAAGAGCGGGGCCGGGGACGGCCTGGAGCCCGCGCAGAGGCTTCCCCGGGAGGATCGGGCACCGCGGGACCCGGATCCCGCCTCCCTACCCCCGATCGTGGGCAGCCGGGAAAGGGCTCGGTCGCCGGCGCGCGAGGCCGGCCGGGGTCCCCGCAAGCCGCCTCCAGGAGGGGGGATGCGAGGATCCCGACCCTCGCCCCTCTCCCCGGAACCCCTCGAGGCGGGTACGCCCAGGCAGGTGCAGGCGATGCCAGTCCCGCCCCGGCCTCCCGCCCCCCGCCGGAGCCCACCCGGCGCTTACCTGGTCGCGCAGCAGCAGCAGCAGCAGCAGCGGCAGCGCCCAGCGCAGCCCGGGAGAGCGCAGAGGAGGCAGCCGCGCCTCCCGCGCCGCCGGCTTCATGCCCCGCGCGCCCTGGAACGTGCCCGGGACGCGCGAATCGGGCCCCGCCGTGCGCCCGAGCCCGGGCACCCTCGTCGTCGCCTCCTGCCGCCGCCTCCGCCTCCGCCTCCGCCAGCCGGTCCGCCTCGTCCCCGCTCCGCCCGCCCCGGGCTTCCCCGGGGACATGGCAGCGGCGGCGGCGGCCGCGGCCACACGCCGAAGCCTGGCGCGGCTGCCGCGGGGGGGCCGCGTCCCTGAGCGCGCAGGGGCTTCGCGGGGCGGAGCGAGCGGCGCCCACCCCCAGCGCGCGGCGCCCCGGTCCCGGCTCCCGCGGCTGCTCCTGCTGCCTCCTCCGCGCGTCATGCGGCTGGGGCTGCAGGGAGCCGAGGCGAGCGCTCGGCCCCCTCCCTTCCCCTCCCCCTCTGAATATTCATCGCTTCCTCCCGCCCCGGCCGGCCCGGCTGCCGCCGAGCTCCGCAGCCCCTCTCCGCCGCCCGCCGCTGCCCCCGCCCGCTCCTAGCCGGCCGCTGCTCCCCTCCCGCGGGCAGAGGAAGCGCCCCCGCCCCGCCCGCCCCTCCGCCCAGCCCTCCCACATTCCTGGGACTCGGGGCCCGGGACCAGGCTCTGTGGCTCTAGCGCATTGAGCCGACACCCCTCGGGACGGGCTCCCCAGCCTCACACCTGGCCCACGGCGCAGGGTTCGGGTAGGCAGAGGCTGAGACCCCTGCTGAGAGCGCAGCCAAGCCTGACTATAGACAGCAACCCAGCGAAGGCGCGCTTGACCTGGCCCCTGGATGGGCTTGTGGGGTGCGTGAACCCCGAAATTGTAGGAGTCACGCTGTTCGTTGTGTTCTCTCCCCCAGCCCCCGAGCGCCAGCCTGGGACGCAGAGAGCCCAGGAGGAGCCAGTTCAGGGATCAGAACCCCAGCGGTGGCATATGGTGGACCCGGCTTTGCTGGTACTCAAGAGACAGATTTCTCCTCTCTAGGCCCCCCTCTCCCTCGTGTGAAATGAGGATCCTACTAGGACCTGTGGAGAGAAAGGTCCACTGCACCCGCGATTAAACGAGACAGTGGTTAGTGAATCCTAAATACCTATCCTGACACATCGTGGGAATCCACACACGTTAGCTCTTCTGGAAGCTTTCATCAGGTTGTTAAAGAGGTCCACGCACTGACAGTTCAACATCACAGCAGATAATTACTCCTGTGTTCATGCACAGAGGAAGACACTGGGATCGGGGAGGCTGAGCCACTTGCCCAGGAGAAGCCGTGAGAGAAAGCGCCAAACCAGAGAGTGCTAAGAAGGGGGAGGTTCATTCCAACCAGGAGAGAAGTGACACCTGAGCTGGCCTTTGAAGGGTGGGTTGAGTTTCACCAGCACGGTAGAGGGGAGAAGTGTCTCGGGAGGTTGGACCAACTTGGCAGAAACCAGGCGGCAGATGCTTTCAGTTTGGCCTTGTGAGAAGCAGGAATAAATGCCAGACTGCGGGATTCATACTGGGGGAGACTTCAAAGGCCAGAACAATGAGTCTAGGCTGGATTCTGTGTGCAGCAAGATGCAGACCACCACGTGTCCAGCGCTACCTCCAGACACCCCTTGGGCCTCAGGTTACCATCTACAAGATGGAAACACACATTCACTTACAGGGTCTAAGTGGCTCCCACCACACGACATACCCAGACCAGCACAGAGGATAAAGAAACTTTGCCAGGCAGCACGGATTCGGCTCAAGCCTGTAATCCTAGCATTTTGGGAAGCCGAGGTGGATGGATCACTTGAGCTCGGGAGTTTGAGAGCAGCCTGGGCAACAGGGTGAAACCCAGTCTCTACAAAAAAATTACAAAAATTAGCCGGGCCTGGTGGCACATGGCTGTAGACCAAGCTACTTGGGAGGCCAATGCAAGAGGATGGCTTGAACCCAGGCTGCAGTGAACCAAGATGGCACCACTGCACTACAGCCTGGGGAACAAAGCGAGACCCTGTCTCAAAAAACAAAAATAAAAAAGAGCCCAGGTGTGGTGGCTCATGCCTGTAATCCCAGCATTTTGGGAGGCCAGTGCAGGCAGATCACTTGAGGTCAGGAGTTCAAGACCAGCCTGGCCAACATGGTGAAACCCCATCTCTACTTTAAAAATAGAAAAAATTGGGCCGGGTACAGTGGCTCACGCCTGTAATCCCAGCACTTTGGGAGGCCAAGGCGGGCAGATCACGAGGTCAGGAGTTCAAGACCAGCCTGACCAACATGGTGAAACTCCATCTGTACTAAAAATACAAAAATTAGCTGGGCATGGTGGCGGGTGCCTGTAATCCCAGCTACTCAGGTGGGGGAGGCAGAAGAATCACTTGAACCTGGGAAGCGGAAGTTGCAGTGAGCCAAGGTTGTGCCACTGCACTCCAGCATGGGCGACAGAGCAAGACTCCATCTCAGAAAAAAACAGAAAAGAAGAGAAAAAATTGACTGGGCACGGTGGTTCATGCCTGTAATCCCAGCACTTTGGGAGGCCAAGGCAGGTGGATCACAAGGTCAGGAGTTCGAGACCAGCCTGACTAACATGGTGAAACCCCATTTCTACTAAAAATACAAAAATTAGCTGGGTGTGGTGGCACATGTTTGTAATCCTAACTGCTCAGGAGGCTGAGGCAGGAGGATCACTTGAACCCAGGAGGCGGAGGTTGTGGTAAGCCAAGATCTCGCCATTGCACTCTAGCCTGGGTGACAGTGTAAAACTCCATCTCAAGATAATAATAAAAATAATAAATAAAAATTAAAAATAGAATAAATTAGCCGGGCGTGATAGCAGGCACCTGTAATCTCAGCTACTGGGAAGGCTGAGGGCAGGAGAATCACTTGAACCAGGGAGGCAAAAGTTGCAGTGAGCCAAGATTGTGCCAGTGCACTCCAGCCTGGGTGACAGAGTGAGACTCCTTCTCAAAAAAAAGAAAGAAAGAAAAAGAAAAAAGAAACCTTACCTCTGGACTTACGCACCTTGCCACTTTCATTTAAACACTATGTAATTATCATAATTCACAAGGATTTTTGTTCCTCCGTGCCTCTTCCCCTCTTGAGACAGAGACATAAAAGCTGTTCACGTCCATGTTGCCCAGAGGGAAGGAAAGCTTGACTTAAGATGCTACTAAGTAGCCAAGGATGATTGCCAATTATAAAAAAGAAGAAGAAGATGCTACTAGGCCTGCAGGCTGCCTCAGATCCTCACAAAGCCTACAGACCCTGCAAACCCTAATGACCCACCCGGGTCTCCAGAAATTCCTGGCTTGGGTTAGCAAACAACTCCGTGAACTCCTGCGTTCTCTTCCGTTTCCTCCTGGGTAAAATATGTGCCCAGCTTAAGTATTGGTTGGAACTAGATTTCCCCACCGCATGGTGATGAAACAGAATAAACAGCCTTTCAGGAAAGGGAGTGAAGACCTGAATAATAAACTACCGCTTCAGCCATAAACAGATCACACTGGATTAATGACCTCTGAGAGAAATGAAATTAATCCTGTGTAGGTGTTATGTCAACTGCTAGAGGACAGGGGTTTGGTCCTCCTCACCCTGGTAGCCCTGCAAAGCCTCACTCAGTGCCTTGCCCATAGCAGGAACTGAACATTTGCACAGATGCATAAACGCATAAATGTATCCAAGGGTATGATGATGTGAAAGTTCATTTTTCCATGAAGATAAGTTGGGGAAGGAGATTCTCTTTGCAATGGATTTGAGACTATATTCCAGTCTATAGGTTTCTCCCTCCGATGTCACTTTGTCTAGGAATTCCAAGATGTCCCAACACTGAGTTGGGTGCACATCCTCCTCCATCCACCATAGCTCCCTGCACTTAACCTTATCTAACCACAGTTTTGTAAATTGCCTGTTTATTTGACCATCTTCCACGTTGGACTCTAAGGCTTTTGAAGATGAGGCCTGCATCTTGTGTATCATTTTATCCCCAGCAAATAAAGTCACTCAGATAATATTTATTTAAATTAAATAACAAACTAAGGTATTATGTATATGCCTGTTCTCTCACACACAAAACAAATTCCATCTGCAAACAGCTTTTCAGGAATAAATTCTACTATGCAAAGTTCAGGACACATTCGCCTGGAGAATATACAATATTTGACTTTCTAATCATGTCTCCTTCAAACAAACCTAGAGCTTTACTGAACAGAGGGCCAGATGCATAGAGGACCAAAAGGTCAAACCAAGAAGTTGGAGTGGAGGGCTCCTGGATGCGTTCCAAAACTGCCTTATGGAAGCCACCCACCCAGCGGCTTGTTATAATAGAGATTCCCATGCCTTTCCATAGACTGGAGAGGGGGAAACCTGGGAATCTGTTTTTTGTTTTTGTTTTGAGACAGAGTCTCATTCTACTGCCCAGGCTGGAGTGCAGTGGCGCAATCTCAGCTCACTGCAACCGCCACCTCCCAGGTTCAATCAATTCTCCTGCCCAAGTACCCAGGATTATAGGCACCTGTCACCATGCCTGGCTAATTTTTGTATTTTTAGTAGAGATGGGGTTTCTCCATGTTGGCCAGGCTGGTCTCAAACTCCTGACCTCAGGTGATCCGCGCCCACCTCGGCCTCCCAAAGTGCTGAGATTACAGGTGTGAGCCACCACACCTGGCCAAGGAATCTGTATTTTTGATGAGCCCTTGGAAAATTCTTACTGTCAGGCATGATTAGAAAATATTGTTTATCTGCTGGGTGCCTGTAGTCCCAGCAACTCAAGAGGCTGAGGCAGGAGGATCACTTTAGCCCAGGAGTTCCAGGCTGTAGTGTGCCATGATCGTGCCTATAAATAGCCACTGCACTCCAGTCTGGCAAACGTAGCAAGACCTTGTTCTCTAAAAGGAAAAATTTTACGGTTGGGTGTGGTGGCTCATGCCTGTAATCCCAGCACTTTAGGAGGCCAAGGTAGGTGCATCACTTGAGCTCAGGAGTTTGAGATCAGTCTAGGCAATATGGTGAAACGCCATCTCTACAAAAAAATGCAAAAATCGGCAGAGCGCAATGGCTCTCGCCTGTAATCCCAGCACTCTGGGAGACCGAGGCGGGCAGATCACCTGAGGCCAGGCATTTGAGACCAGCCTGGTCAACATGGTGAAACCCTGTCTCTACTAAAAATAAAAAATTAGCCAAGTGTGGTAGCATGTGCCTATAGTGTCAGCTACTCGAGAAGCTGAGGCAGGAAAATTGTTTGAACCTGGGAGGCAGAGGTTGCAGTGAGCTGAGATTGTGACACTGCACTTCAGCCTGGGCTACAGAGTAAGATTCTGTCTCAAAAATAATAATAACAATAATACAAAAATGCAAAAATTAGCCAGGCATGGTGGTGGGTGCCTGTGGTCTCAGCTACTTGGGGGGCTGAGGTGGGAGGATAGCTTGAGCACAGGAGGCGGAGGTCCCAGTGAGCCGAGATCTCACTATTGCACTCCAGCCTGGGTGACAGAGTGAGATCCTATCTCAAAAAAAGGAAAGAAGGCTGGGCGTGGTGTCATGCCTGTAATCCAGCACTTTGGGAGGCTGAGGTGGGTGTGGATAACCTGAGGTCAGGAGTTTGAGACCAGCCTAGCCAACATGGCGAAATCCCATCTCTACTGAAAATACAAAAACTAGCTGGGTATGGTGGTGTATGCCTGTAATCTCAGCTATTTGGGAGGTTGAGGCAAGAGAATCACTTGAACCCAGGAGGCAGAAGTTGCAGTGAGCTGAGATTGTGCCATTGCACTCCAGCCTTGGCTACAGAGTGAGACTCCACCAAGAAAGAAAGAAAGAAAAGAAAGAAAGAAAGAGAAAGAAGGAAGCAAGGAGGGAGAGAGAAAAAAGAAAGAAAAGAAAGAAAGAAGAAGGAAGGAAGGAGAAAGAGGAAGGAAGGAAGGAAAAGAAAAGAGAGGGAGGGAGGGAGGGAGGCCATTTATCAGGTACCCACTGGATGCCAGTACTCATCTACGTACTTTACGTCCATTATTTCTACTCTTCACAACGATGCTGTATAATAGGCATCATCATCAATATTTTACGAATAAGGAAACTGAGTCTCAGGCTTAGTTACTTACACAAGTTCACACAGTTTCAGAGTAGCAAAACCAGGATCTGAAACTATATCTTTCTTGCCACTATGCCATGGCCTTCCTCCCCTTAACATCTGTAGACAAGTTAACATAAAGAGATCTGTGTGTTGGCCATTATTTCTTATATTATTACTCTCTTGGGCCTCAGTTTTCCCCAATTTTAGAATGGGAAGTGACAGAGTACAAGACTTTCTACTTCATCTCCCAAGAACAGGGAATAGGTGAGGCAACTATATTTAACAATAAGTCCACTAACCCACAGGAGGCAGCTCTGCTGAGCACCAGCCTAGAACCAGGTCACCAGACCCGCAGGGAGTCCATTCAGCCTGGCAATCCTTGGTGTATTTTAAAAGCCACCATGAGCAACCCGTTCTCCAAAGCCCTCCTAAGCAGAATGGAATGTTTTTTGGGAGTCTGATTAGCTAATGCTGCAGGCATGGCTGCCCTGAGACCTTCCTGCCTTGCAGACTGAATTGAATCAGAATGGAAAGCAAGACTTTTAGAAAATTCTTTAAAAAAACAAAAGTAGCACTTCATCTTTATAATAGTAACAGGATGCTTCCCGTGGACTAATAACTGGGCTGTGGTTAGAACTCCATGTTTGTCCACCAGACCTCAGTTCCTCCCTAAACACTTAGTCACCTGCCCATGCACAGAGCTCAGGAGGGCCTTGGCAGACCTGTTTGTGTTTCTCACGTCAAGCATTTGCAACATGAAGCATTTTCCCAGTTTTTTTCTAGTGCATATGTAGTGTGTGTATGTGTACGTGTGTGTATGTGTACGTGTGTGTATGTGTACGTATGTGTGTATGTGCTGAGATAAGAAACAGAGTTTGACTTCCAAAGAGATAGTTGCATGTGAAAGATTTTTTTTTTTTTTTTTTTTTTGAGATGGAGCCTTGCTTTGTCACCCAGGCTGGAGTGCAGTGGCGCCATTTGGCCCATTGCAACCTCCACCTCCCAGGTTCACACGATCCTCCTGCCTCAGCCTCCCCATTAGCTGGGATTACAGGAACACACCACCACGCCCAGCTAATTTCTGTTTTCTTAGTAGAGACAGGGTTTCACCATATTGGCCAGGCTGGTTTCAAACTCCTGACCTTGTGATCCACCTGCCTTGGCCTCCCAAAGTGCTGAGATTGCAGGAGTGAGCCACTGTGCCTGGCCTGCATGTGAAAGATTTTCAATGCAGGGGAATAAAAGCCTGTAGTGTCTTTGAGAGCAGAAATAGGGTTGTTGTGTCAAGAGTTCCCATCCTGTCCCCATGTTAGATACCCACAGTGATGAGCCCACTGGCTTCTGTGCCCCAGCTCCTCTCCAGAGCTGCTAGGACCTGAGTCAAATCCCCAGTAAGCCCAGTACCTGCATGTCTGGCAGGACAGACCCAGGGCTCAGGGTTTCAGGGTGCCTGAAAACACAGGGAGTATGTGACAAGGAGAGCTGAGGCCTAGAGGTTGAGGAACTTTTGTCCAGGGCTTGAGAACAATTTCTGAACAAAGCCCAGAAGTGAGCTGGGCACGGTGGCTCACACCTGAAATCCCAGCACTTTGGGAGGCTGAGGCAGATGGATCGCCTGAGGTCAGGAGTTCGAGACCAGCCTGGACAACATGGTGAGACTCAATTTCTACTAAAAATATAAAATTAGCCAGGTATGGTGGTGCATGCCTGTAATCCCAGCTACTCAGGAGGCAAGCCTGGAGAAGCACTTGAACCCGGGGGATGGAGGTGGCAGTGAGCTGAGATTGCACCATTGCATTCCAGCCTGGGATACAAGAGTGAAACTCCATTTCAATAAAACAAACAAACAAACAAAGCCCAGAAGAGGCAAGCAGGGGGCAGGAGGCAGTCAAGCCTGCAGCAGAACCATCACCTCCAACAAAGGAAGGACTGAGAGGTACGAAGACAAAAAGGGCAAAGGCCCAGAGGCCCACGGCTTCTCTGCATCTGAGTCCTTCAGGCTTGCTAAAAATAAATTAATTTTTTCCAGGCTTGAAAAGAATGTTCTTTTCTTTTTCAGGCTGAAAAAAATTCTTAATCACATTTTGCTGGATGCGTAGAACACCTTGGTTCCTAAATTAATTTAGATCAATTGTGTAATGTGGAAAAGTACCCTGCAGTCTAAATAAGCAAATAAAATTTGTATATGGTGGCCAGGCACAGTGGCTCATGCCTGTAATCCCAGCACTTTGGGAGGTTGAGGCGGGCAGATCATTTGAGGTCAGGAGTTCGAGACCAGCCTGGCCAACATGGTGAAAACCCGTCTCTACTAAAAATATAAAAAATCAGCCAGAGGTGGTGGTACATGCTTGTAATCCCAGCTACTCGGGAGGGTGGGCAGGAAGATCGCTTGAACCCGGGAGGCGGATGTTGCAGTGAGCCGAGATCGCTCCACTACACTCCAGCCTGGGTGACAGAGAGCATGAGATGCTATCTCAAAATAAAAACAACCACAACAAAAATAACGATAAAAATGTAGTCCACAGATAGCAGCATGGCCACCACCTGAGAGCTTGCTGAAAATGCAGAATTTCTGGCCCTACACCAGACCTGCTGAATCAGAATCTACATTTTAACAAGATCCCCAACAGATTCCTAGAAACATTAATGTCTGAGAAGCACTAGCCTCATCTGTTGGGTGGCAGGGCAGCACGCTGCCTACGAGCTTGGCGCTCAGTCTTGATTGGTGGAAAATGCTTATTCCTGGGCCACCCTCAGGTGACTCAGAGTCGGGAGGGAGAGCTCAGGAATCTGTAGTAAGAGGCACACAGGTAATTCACATGCAGTTAGCTACCTTTACCCCGCCTTGAGAAAATAGTGTCAATTTTTTTCTGGATATTTTTCCTTTTTCCTTTTTCTTTTCTTTTCTTTTCTTTTTCTTTTCTTTTTTTTTTTTTTTTTTTTTTTTTTTGAGATAGAGTCTTGCTCTGTCACCAGGCTGGAGTGCAGTGGTGCAATCTCGGCTCACTGCAACCTCCACCTACTGGGTACAGGTGATTCTCCTGCCTCAGCCACCCAACTAGCTGGGATTACAGGTGTGCGCCATCACGCCCACCTAATTTTTGTATTTTTAGTAGAGACGGGGTTTCACCATGTTGGCCAGGCTGGTCTCGAACTCCTGACCTCATGATCTGCCCACCTCAGCCTCCCAAAGTGCTGGGATTATAGGTGTGAGCCACAGTTCCCAGCCTTAATTTTAATTAATTAATTTATTAGAGACAGGGTCTCACTCTGTCACCCAGGCTGGAGTGCAGTGGTGCAATCATAGTTCACCACAGCCTCAACCTCCCAGGCCCAAGCAATCTTCTCACTTTATTCCCCCAAGTAGCTGGGACTACAGGTGTTCACCACCACGCCTGCCTAAGTTTAATTCTTAATTTTTTGTAGAGACTGGGTCTCACTTTGTTGCCCAGGATAGTCTCAAATTCCTGGGATCAAGCCGATCCTTAAGCCTTGGCCGCTCAAAGTGCTGGGATGACAGGCATGAGCCACCATGCTCCACCTGGATTTTCATTTTTCTGTGATGCAAAAAGAATGTTAAAAGGCCTAGACTACCACAACTAAGCAGAATAGTGTAGAGAGTTTCCGAGTACTTGCTTGGAAACCATAACCCAAGATAAGGAGAGGGCAAAAACCATCACTGACAGCTAGCTATGTGCCCGGGTCTGGGCAAGCTATCGTATGCACTTTATCTCGTTTAATCCTTACCACCACCCTGTGCCACAGGCCCTAGCATGATCTCCATTTTATGGCTATGGAAACTAAAGCAGGTGCAGTTTAAGTAACTTGCTCAACGACACACAGGAGGCTAAACCCAAGCTTGTGTTAACCACTACATGATCAGCTTTGCAGGACTGACATCCCCAGCCTAAGGAGGGGGCTCCGCAGAATTCCTCTACCCTGGACAGTCTCCTATATGGTCCTTTAACTTCCAGCTTCCTGGAAAGGGCAGCATGTTACAGATACCCCTGACTTCACTGCATGCACATCATAAATGAACCATTTCTAGACAGGAACATACAAATTCCTCATCTCCCTGGATTCTTATTCATCAGCTGCCTTCATTTTCCTCTGTCACTGACATTCTCCTTTTTTTTTTTTTTCTTGAGATAGAGTCTCACTGTGTTGCCCAGGCTGTAGTGCAGTGGTGTGATCTCAGCTCACTGCAACCTCCACCTCCTGGGTTCAAGCATTTCTCCTGCCTCAGCCTCCCAAGTAGCTGTGTCTACAGGCACCTTCCACCATACCCATTGTATTTTTAGTAGAGACGGTGTTTCACTGTGTTGGCCAGGCTGGTCTTGAATTCCTGACCTCAGGTGACCCACCCGCCTCCGCCTCCCAAAGTGCTGGGATTACACTCGTGAGCCACCACGCCCAGCCAATATTTTCATCAGACATCTTAGCCTTGCATCCACTCTACTAATAGCTGCTGCCAGTGCTCTTCGAATTTATTGCCCTGAGGTTCAGGGAGTTGTAACATATAACACATGACAAAGAACCTGAAGAAATCCAGTCCAACCTGCTCATTCTACAGTTGAACAAACCGAGGCTCAGAGAAGTTAAGTGACTTGCAAATGGTAACACACCTGGTCTAGAAATCAGCAGCACTTTAGCCATGAGGCTTCTGTCCTGTCGTCTTCCTTGACATGGCTTGCTTTCCTCTGTGGGACTGGCAGGAAAGAAAATGAGATCATCCTCATCCTGGGCCTCCCCACTTCTGAATTGACCTCCATTCATTTCTGGGCTGTTAAGAAATGTCGACCCGGCACTGTGGCTCATGCCTGTAATCCCAGCACTTTGGGAGGCTGAGATGGGTGGATCGCTTGAGCTCAGGAGTTCAAGACTAGCCTGGGCAACAAGGCAAAACGCCTATCTCTACAGAAAATACAAAAATTAGCCAGGCGTGGTGGCACGTGCCTGTAGTCCCAGTTACCTGGGAGACTGAGGTGGGAGGATGGCTTGAAGCTAGGAGGCAGAAGTTGCAGTGGGCAAAGATCATCCCACTGTACTCCAGCCTGTGTGACAGAGCCAGATCTTGTCTCGAAAAGAAAAAAAGTAAATGAAGAAACAAAGAAATGTCAATATGCTTGAATGCTTGACTTAGCCAAGTCTTGAAGTTTGCAGTTACCAAAGATGTAGAGAATGTGAAGCATTTTTGCCTTGGGCTTCTGGGCCTCGGGAATCAAGCTGGGCTTGGCTGATCTTGGGCCTGGTTCTAACCTGGCCATTGTCCAATCATGTAGATGAGACTACAGCAGGCGTCCCAAGTGTCCTGGTTCCCACTGACTCAATGACAACCTGGAGGATTTTTTTTTTTTTTGAGAGGGAGTTTTGCTAGAGTGCAGTGGCACAATCTCAGCTCACTGCAACCTCCGCCTCCCGAGTTCAAGCAATTCTCCTGGCTCACCCTCCTGAGTAGCTGGGATTATAGGTGCCTGCCACCATACCCGGATAATTTTTTGTATTTTTGGTAGAGACGGGGTTTCATCATGTTGACCAGGCTGGTCTCGAACTCCTGATCTCAGGTGATCCACCTGCCTCAGCCTCCCAAAGTGCAGGGATTACAGGCGTGAGCCACAGTGCCAGGCCTGGAGGATCATTTTAATTGCTTTTTGTGGTGGGGGATGGGTTTGAGACAGTCTCTCTCAGGAGTGCGGTGGCGCTATTTCGGCCACTGCAACCTCCACCTCCTGGTTCAAGCAATTCTCTAACCTCAGTCTCCCAAGTAGCTGGGACTACAGGTATGCGCTACCATGCGTGGCTAATTTTTGTATTTTTAGCAGAGATGGAGGTCTCACCATGTTCCCTATGGTGGTCTCGAACTCCTGAGCTCAAGCAATCCACCCACCTTGGCCTCCCAAAGTTCTGGGATTACAGGCGTAAACCAGCAGGCCAGGCCCAACCTGGGGCATCATTATGCCTGGGGTAAAACATCCACATTATAGAATTATAAACCTAAATAAAGGAGAGCAGTGAAGGGATCTTGCCCTACTCCCCCACTCACCCTGGAGTTTGTCATCTGGGATGATCCCAGGTTCCCAGGTTCCCAGCTTCCCGGCCTTAGGTCCTTAGCACCAACCAGAGGTAGGTATGCTTCCTGCACGCCTGGGCCATATCCAGGTGTTAGCCAACCAACTCGACTTTTGGCTGTCAACTGGAAGAGAGTTTAGAGGTCATGCATTCAACCCCTGATTTACTGATGATTTTTAAAGTCCCAAAAAAGGATAAATACTTGGGTAAGGCCTTGGAAAAATATATAGGGAAAGTCAGAATGAGGACGGGGATGGGAGATGGAATATAGTCATCCTCCCTCATCCAGGGTTGCACTTTCCGTGGCTTCAGTTACCCACAGTCACCCTCAAATAGGAATGACTTAGGAACAAATTCAGGAATAACTTAGGAACAAATTCAGGAATAACTTAGGAATCAACTATTCCTGAGCTTTCAATTGTGCGCTGTTTTGAGCAGCGTGAAGAAATCTCTCGCCATCCCAGTCTGTCCTGCCTGAGTTCAGTACATCCACGCTGCATATGCTACCCAGCGTCAGGCATCCACATCGTGTGCTCCTGACATCCAACCGTGGACATTGCCAGTGCTCCGGGATCACCTGAGTGATCAGTGCTCCAGGATCACCTGAAGCAAAAGATTCTCCCTCTGCCTCTCAGAGGGTCAGGAGTAGCCAAGCGCTGCAACACAATGCCTGCCTCTTCACCTCACTTCCTCTCATCACACAGGCAGTTCGTCATCTCCCTTCATCACAAGGAGGGTGAGTACAGTACAGTAAGACATTTTGAGGGCCAGGTGCGGTGGCTCACGCTTGTAATACCAACGCTTTGGGAGGCCGAGGTGGATGGATCGCTTGAGGTCAGGAGTTCGAGACCCGCCAGGCCAATAGGGTGAAACCCTGTCTCTACTAAAACTACAAAAATTTACCAGGTATGGTGGTACGCACCTGTAATCCCAGCTACTCCGGAGGCTGAGGCAGGAGAATTGCTGGAACAGGGGAGGCAGAGGTTGCAGAGAGCTGAGATCTCTACAAAAAACACACCTGTAGTCCCAGCTACTCAGGAGGCTGAGGTGGGAGTATCACCGGAGCCCGGGAGGTTGAGGCTGCAGTGGGCCAAGCAGTGATCGCACCACTGTACTCCAACCTCGGTGACAGAACAAAACCCTGTCTCAAAACAAAAACAAGAATCATAGTGTACATGGAGTTTGGTACTATCCACTGCTTCATGTGTCCACAGGGGTCTTGGAACGTGTCCCTCATGGATAAGCAGGGGCTGCTGTCTGCATCAGTGTAGACATGAACACACACACACAAAAAACACAGTTTTATACCATGTTAAAGTTTATAAAGTTCTTTCACATATGATCAGGGGTAATACTCAAAATATTTTAGGCAGTCGGGCACAGGCGCTGATGAATCAGGATGAGCATCAGCTTGCGGCCCTACAAACATTCATACACTTGGCATTTCACCGACCCTGAGAAACGGGCACTGTTACTACTCCCATCTGATATAGTTTGGATATTTGTCCCCGCCAAATCTCATGCTGAAATGTAATCCCCAGTGTTGGAGGTGGGCGTGGTGGGAGGTGGCTGGAGCATAAGGATGGATTTCTTATGAATGGTTTAGCACTGACCGTGAGGGCCGTCCTCACAATAGTGAATGATTTCTCAGGAGATCTGGTAGTTTAAAAGTGTGTAGTGCTGGGAGCGGTGGCTCACGTCTGTAATACCAGAACTTTGGGAGGCCGAAGCAGGCAGATCATTTGAGGTCAGGAGTTCGAGACCAGCCTGGCCAACATGGTGAAACCCCGTCTCTACTAAAAATACAAAAAAGTTAGCCGGGTGTGGTGGCGTGCGTCTGTAGTCCTAGCTACTTGAGAGGCTGAGGCAGGAGAATCGCTTGAACCCAGAAGGCAGAGGTTGCAGTGAGCCAAGATCACACCACCGCTCTCCAGCCTGGGAGACACAGTGAAACTCTGTCTCAAAAAAAAAAAAAAAAAAAAGCATGTAGCACCCTTCCCTTGTGTCTTACTCCCACTCTCATATGAGACGCTGGTTCCCCCTTTGCTTTCCACCACGATTATCAGCAGCCCAAGGCCTCCCCAGAAGCTGAGCACATGCTGGGCACTATGCTTCCTGAATAGACTGCAGAACCCTCAGCCAATTAAATATCAGTTTTTGTAAATTACCCCACCTCAGGTATTCCTTTGTAGCAGTGCAAGAATGACCTAACACAACATTTTACAGATGCAAAAGCCGAAGCAGGCAGATCACCTGAGGTCAGGAGTTTGAGACCAGCCTGGCCAACATGGTGAAACCCTCTCTCTACCAAAAAATATAAAAATCAGCCAGGCATGGTGATGCACGCCTGTAGTCCCAGCTACTCAGGAGGATGAGGCACGAGAATCACTTGAACCCAGGGGGGAGAGGTTGCAGTGAGCTGAGATCATGCCATTGCACTCCAGCCTGGGAGACACAGCGAGACTCCATCCCCCCTAAAAAAGATTAATATTTAGCCCTATTTACCACCTTAAACAAGATTTGTGTTGCTTGTGCGCAGGTTACAGTAGTAGCTTAAGCAGAAAAAGGGGCTTTATTATGAGGACTCTGGAGTGTCTCATAGAACTCCCCCAGCCAGGGCAGGGACACAGCAGGGACTCCCCAAGGCCTGGCACCAATAACTGGAAAACCACCAAGAGCCCAGGCCAGCTGTTTCTCTTTCTCTCTGCACACCTGCTTCTCAGTTCTTTCTAGCAGGCCACTCTTATCTGCATCTCTGTGATCTTCTCACCAGTTTCCCTGACCTCTAGTTCATATTCTTATAGTGACTCCTAGTCCATTTCAAATCCCAGTTCCCAGGCCAGGCATGGTGGTTCATAACTGTAATCCCAGCACTTTGGGAGGCCGAGGCAGGTGGATCAATTGAGGTCAGGAGTTTGAGATCAGCCTGGGCAACATGGCGAAACCCCATCTCTACTAAAAATACAAAAAATTAGCCGGGTGTGGTGGTGGGCACCTGTATTCCCAGCTATTTGGGAGGCTGAGGCAGGAGAATCACTTGAACCCGGGCAGTGGAGGTTGCAGTGAGCCGAGATTGTGCCATTGCACTCCAGTCTGAGGGACAAGAGTAAGACTCCATCTCAAAAAAAAAAAAAAACAAAAAAAACTATGTCTAAATAAGACTTAAAAGAGCTCTTTTAACATGCCTAAAATGAAAATTCTAAGTGATAGGAAAGTTTTGTGTCACGGTTTTTCTATTTCTTAGAAACACATCAGTAAGGGTGTGGGTTACAATTGATGGTGCCTTAGATTTAGTGAAATTGCCAGTAATGTAGACATGTCAGTGATTTTTAACTCAGGAAGGAATTCAGTGTAAATAATAATAACAAAAATGACAATTCACATATGTCAAGAGCCAAACATACGCAAAATTCATGCTTTACTCATATCTTATTATTTATCCATCATAATAACCCCATGAGATAGTTACTCTCATATACGATTGCAAATTGTCCTAAGTGCTATGAGAGTGAATTACAGGGAAAGAAAACATAATTAAGATTAGGAGGAGAGGCGGCTGGGCATGGTGGCTCACACCTGTAATTTCAACATTTTGGGAGGCCAAGGAGGGCAGATTACTTGAGGTCAGGAGTTCCAGACCAGCCTGGCCAACATGGTGAAACCCCAACTCTACTAAAAATACAAAAATTTAGCGGGGTGTGGTTGCAGGCACCTGTATTCCCAGCTACTCGGGAGGCTGAGACAGGAGAATCACTTGAACCAGGGAGACAGAGGTTGCAGAAAGCTGAGATTGTGCCACTGCACTCCAGCCTGGGCAACAAAGAGCGGAACTCCATCTCAAAAGAAAAAAAAAAAAAGATTCGGAGGAGAGGCCTCCCTAAATGATGAGACTCAAAAGTTAACAGTAGGCAGCATTTATTGAGCACTTACTATGGACCAGATACAATTCTAAGTTTATCATATTAACTCATTCAATCCTCCCCTAAACCCTAGGAATATTATTATCAGCTCCACTTTACACAAGAGAAAGTCAAGACAGGAGTATTGAAGTTACATAACTTGCTCATAATAATCAGGTTACACATTATAGAGGATAAGCTTAGAATTTGAAACATGGCAGTCCAGCTCCAAAACCCATTCATTTTACCACTTCACCATCATCTCTCAGTAGAGGCAGATGAACAGTATCACACGAGTGAGGCATCCCCCCTTTATCAATGGGGATGTCAGTAAATAATCTGGCTGCAAGCAAAGACTCCAGAGCCCAAAGTTCAAAGTCACGCTCTGCAACTGCCCAGCAAGGTATTTTAATCTTCCTATGCCTCAGTTTCCCCAGTTGTTGTGAGGATTAAATGAGGATTAATGAGTTGATACACGTATAGAACTTAGCTCAGAACCAGAAGATAAATGTTAGGTGGTCTTATTATCTTCATACAATGCTCATTGCAACCCAAAGGAAACAGACCCGGAGAGGTTTAGAAATTTGCCTAAAATCACACATTTCAGGAAAGGAATCAGCTAGGCACCGTGGCTCACATCTGTAATCCCAGCACTTTGGGAGGCTGAGACGGGTAGATCATGAGGTCAGGAGATCAAGACCAGCCTGGCCAAGATGGTGAAACCTTGTCCTTACCAAAAATACAAAATTAGCCAGGTGTCTTGGCACATGCCTATAACCTCAGCTACTCGGGAGGCTGATGCAGGAGAATTGCTTGAACCCGGGAGGCAGGGATTGCGGTGAGCTGAGATGGCAACACTGCACTCCAGCCTGGGCAACAGAGTGAAACTCTGTCTGTCTCAAAAAAAAAAAAAAAAAGAAAGAAAGAAAGGAATCAGGATTTGAACCTAAATCTGTTCACTCAGAAGCCCTTTCTTTATTCATTACCCATGAAGCTTTCCATTAAAAATTAGTCAATGGAGCTGGGTGTGGTGGCTCATGCCTGCAATCCCTGCACTTTGGGAGGCCAAGATGAGAGGATCTCTTGAGCCCAGGAATTCAAGACCAGTCTGGGCAACTTGGTGAGAGCCACACCCCCATCTCTATGAAAATTAATTAATTAATTAATTTTAAAATGAGTCAGTGATTTAGGTCTTCATTCCTAAAGATTTCCATTTGGAAAGGAGATCCTAAATCCCAATGTGACACCTCATTTTAACAGCCCGAATCTTAATCAACAGTAAGCCTCTCTCATTGCCAATCTGGTTTTCAATTGTTTTATTTTAAGGCCATTTTCTCTTTGAGAAGCTTTAGGCAAGAGAGAAACTCACTAGTTTCTTTCTTTTCTACCCTTCATATAAGGTATTTCACATTTCCTAATCTACATTGAGAAGGCAGGGACATTTTAGAGTCAGGCACAAAGTAGGTGTTCAGAGCCAGGCACGGTGGCTCACGCCTGTAATCCCAGCACTTTGGGAGGCCAAGGCAGGCGGATCACCTGAGGTCAGGAGTTCAAGACCAGCATGGGCAACACAGCAAGACCCTATCTCAAAAAGAAAAAATAAAATAAAAAATCGCTGGGAGCAGTGGCCCATGCCTGTAATAATCCCAGCACTTTGGGAGGCCAAGGCAGGCAGATCACCTGAGGTCAGGAGTTCGAGACCAGCCTGGCCAACATGGTAAAACCCCATCTCTACTAAAACTACAAAATTAGCTGGGGGTGGTGGCATGCACCCGTAATCCCAGCTACTTGGGAGGCTGAGGCAGGAGAATCACTTGAACTCAGGAGGCAGAGGTTGCAGTGAGCCAAAATCACACCACTGCACTCCAGCCTGGGCAGAAAGAGAGAAACTCCATCTCAATTAAAAATGAAAAAAAACATGTAGGTGCTCAATAAAAATGTGTTGCATGAATGAAGAAACAAGGGAGAGATCACTAAATTCCTTCCAAAAGCAGACAAACCCCATGCCGCTCCGCCCCTGCCTACTCTGCTTGCTTTTCTTTGACTTCCATGTCTTAACCCCAGTGTTTCTCAAACAATAGTGTTGCAAGGGCATCCTGAGGACATTGTGGAGTTGAAGTGGCCTTGGTATGTGGTGACATCCTAGGTTTCTTCATTCCTCATTCCCTTGAGACACTTTTTGAACAAGAGGATAGAGTGGAGTTATCCTCAGGGGCAGAATTGCTGAGGATAAGAACAGGCAGGTGGATGGACGTGCGTCTGCAGCCCTCATACCTTGTAACAGTCGGTCAAGCCACCAGGTGTCACAGGCAGAGGAAGGCTGGAGCCCTACTAGACAGTCACTGTAAAGACAGGAAACCAGCCAGGCGCAGTGGCTCACGCCTGTAATCCCAGCACTTTGGGAGGCTGAGGCAGGTGGATTGCGAGGTCAGGAGTTCAAGATCAACCTGGCCAACATGCTGAAACCCCGTCTCTACTAAAAATACAAAAATTAGCTGGGTGTGGTGGCAGGCACCTATAGTCCCAGCTACACAGGAGGCTGAGGCAGAGAACTGCTTGAACCCAGGAAGTGGAGGTTGCAGTGAGCCAACATCACGCCATTGCACTCCAGCCTGGGTGACAGAGTGAGACTCCGTCTCAAGAAAAAAAGGGGGACCAGGCGCAGTGACTCACGCCTGTAATCCCAGCACTTTGAGAGGCAGAGGCAGGCGGATCACAAGATCAGGAGTTCAAGACCAGCCTGATCAACATGGTGAAACCCTATCTCTACTAAAAATACAAAAAAATTAGCTGGGAGTGGTGGCACATGCCTGTAATCCCAGCTACTCAGGACGCTGAGGCAGGAGAATCGCTTGAACCTGGGAGGTAGAGGTTGCAGTGAGCCGAGATCGAGCCATTGCACTCCAGCCTAGGCAACAAGAGTGAACTCCGTCTCAAAAAAAAAAAAAAAAAGAGGGTAGAGAAGGCGACTGTCTCAGTGGAGCTGGGTCATCCTGGGTAGGGAGTCGGGGTCCCTGAAGCAGGTCCTGGCTCCTGGAACTCTTGGCCACCATGTGCTTCGCCAAGGTCCACTCTGATAACAATAAGAATCAGAAGGCTCAACTGTGTCAGCCCTTTGAAAAATTTGCTGATGTGGTGGAAAATCCAGAATCAAAACTGGAGAGGTGAAGTCGAGCATGAAAGAGCTGGAGGACAACTTCAAAGTGTGGTGTCTGGACACTGTGGTGGCTCAGTGTCAGAGACAACACCTGGAGCTCACTCCTCTACTTGAGAAAGAAGGAGATGAATTATGGTGCAGAGGCAACACCTGTCCTGGAAGTTGAGGATCCTGAAACCGAGAAGCACAAGGAGCGCTTTTGTGACAAGGTCACGAGATGGTTCCAGGCCATGCTGCAGCGGCTGCAGACGTGGTGGCAGATGGTTGTGGCCTGGGTGAAGGAGAAGGTGGAGGCCCTGGTTCCTGCAGTGCAGGCCCTCTGGAAAGAGTTCAGGAGTTTCTGCTGCTCTCTGGCAGAGCTCTTCATGTCCTTTTTCCAGTCCCAAGGAGCCCCCCGAGGGATGGAGGAGCTGACACCCCAGAAGTACTCTGAACCTCAGTGAAGTTACTGATACCACCTTTGCCCTCCCCATCACCGTGCACCCACCCTGACCCCTCCCTCAGCTCTCCTGTGCCCCACCCCCCTCCCACACACCCAATCCCCCTGCCTGACGTTCTTGCTGCAGCTCTGACCTGGTGTTGTCACCCTGGCATCTTAATAAAACTTGCTTATACTTAAAAAAAAAAAAAAAAAAGGACAGGAAACCAGGCCAAGCACGGTAGCTCATGCCTGTAATCCCAGCACTTTGGGAAACCGAGGTGGGTGGATCACTTGAGGTCAGGAGTTCAAGACCAGCCTGGCCAACATGGTGAAACCCCGTCTCTACTGAATATACAAAAATTAGCCAAGCATGGTGGTGCATGCCTATAATCCCAGCTACTCAGGAGACTGAGGCAGGAGAATCACTTGAACCCAGGAGGCAGAGGTTGTAGTGAGCAGAGATCATGCCATTATACTCCATCCTGGGCAACAGAGCAAGACTCCATTTTGGGGGGAAAAAAAGACAGGAAACCTGAACCCAGGGAGTATAAGTCTGACTCCTTTGGTTGCAAATAATGGAAATCCATCTCAAATAACCATGAGGGAAAAAGAAAGACATTGTATTGTTCCTTCACTTGGAATTTCAGGGATGATGCCGATTTTAGATATGGATAGATCTAGACATTCAAATAAGGCCTCAACTTTTCTCTCTCTCTGGCCTATTGTTTTTCTCTCTGTGTTTGCCCATAGCAGCCCCTTAGCAAGAGGCTTTCAGCAAATGATGGCTGCTGACAACCCTCAAGTCATGCTCTTCCAGTTGCACAGAGTTCTAGCCCTCACGACTATGTTTAAGTTTGGGACAGAGAGGAGAGGTTGTCCCAAGGGAGGAAGCAGGAAATGTTTCCTTTTGTCAAAAAAATCAAAAGTTTTCTGGGTGGAGGGCTAGGGGAGGGATAGCAGGGGGTGGGGAGATTGGGGAGGGATAACAGTAGGAGAAATACCTAAAGTAGGTGACGGGGGGATACAGGCAGCAAACCACCATGGCATGTGTATACCTATGTAACAATCCTGCATGATCTGTACATGTACCCCAGAACTCAAGTCATAAAAAAGAAAAAAAGTCAAAAGCTTTCTCAGAAGCTCCAGAGTAGATCTCCCCTTAGGTGTTATTGGCAAAGCTTCAAGGGGGGCTGGTAAAGTGGGAAACAGAGTCATTATTGGCTTAGACATGTAAGAATCTACCACCTGGGGCTGGCCATGTGGTCACCCTCAATGAAACTAGTGTTTTTCTTTTTCTTTTTTCTTTTTTTTTTTTTTGAGATGGGTCTTGCTCTGCCGCCCAGGCTGGAGTGTAGTGGCACAATCTCAGCTCACTGCAGCCTCAACCTCCCAGGCTCAAGCAATCCTCCTACCTCAGCCTCCTGAGTAGCTCGGACTACAGGCGTGCACCACACCGCCCAGCTAATTTTTGTATTTTTTGTAAAGATGGAGTATCATCACGTTGCCCAGCTGGTCTCAAACTCCTGAGCTCAAGCAATCCTCTTGCCTTGGCCTCCCAGAGTGCTGGGATGACAGGCATGAGCGACCATCCCCAGCAAAATTGGTAGTTCTTAAACCAGGAAGGAGGGAGACTGCATTGGATAGGTCACTAATGGTGTCTACCATAAGAAGGTATTATGAGGCAACCTCACCAGCTCTTGTATTTGTTTTCATTTTTTTGAGACTGAGTCTCACTTTGTCGCCCACGCAAGAGTGCACTGGGACAATCTCGGCTCACTGCAACATCCACCTCCAGGGTGCAAGTGATTCTGCCTCAGCTTCCCAAGTAGCTGGGATTACAGGCATGCACCATCATGCCCAGCTAATTTTTGTATTTTTAGTAGAGATGGGGTTTTGTCATGCTGGCCAGGCTGGTCTCAAACTCCTGAACTCAAGTGATCCGCCCCCTCAGCCTCCCAAAGTGCTGGAATTACAGGCATGAGCCACTGCACCTGGCCACCAGATCTTGTAACAAGAATGAGGAGGAGAAGTTTTGCAAAAGTGGAAATGCTAGCTAGCCAGACACAACTAATGTGCACACCAGAATTGGAGAACAAGGAATGAAAGCCCGGAAAAGTGAGTTGGATCAGGGAAGGTAGGCGTGGCTCCAAAGGAGAGGATGGTCCAGCTATGGACGACACCTGTTGGAACATTTCTGGAAACGTACATTTCTTATCCGAGGATATTCTGGAGCAGGAGCACAACAAATACAGAAGATTCTGGATGAGCAAGTGACAGGGCTCCTCATCACACAAAGAGCCCACGTTCCTTCCACTGTTTTTGTTCAGTCCCCACTCTTTGTTTTCCAAGGTAGCCTAAACCAAATCAACAAAAACGCAGCTCTGGCCAGATGTGGGGGCCTCACACCTGTAATCGCAGGTGTGAACACTTTGGGAAGCTGAGGCAGGCAGATCACCTGAGGTCACGAGTTGGAGACCAGCCTGACCAACATGGTGAAAACCCATGTCTACTAAAAATACAAAAAGTTAGCCAGGTATGGTGGCAAATGCCTGTAATCCCATCTACTCAGGAGGGTGAGGCAGGAGAATCTCTTGAACCTGGGAGGTGGAGGGTGCAGTGAACCGAGATCGCACCATTGCGTCGCATCCTGGATAAGAGCTAAACTTAATCTAAAAAAAAAAAAAAAAAAGATGCAGCTGAGGCACTGAGGAAAGACATGCTCAAAAGTCCTCAGTAGCTCCCTACCAACCCTGAACTCCAGACCAAATTCTGAATCTGGCCCTACTGTCCTCTGCAGCCTTATCTCTCACTGTAACTCCGCTCCTCCTCCAGCTGGTTACCGCAGCTCCTGGCAGCTCCCTGCAGCTCCTTAAATCCAGCCCAGACCTTCCTGACTCCAAGATTTTGTCCCTGCTATCCTTTCTGCCCTTTTCTAGCTGTGACATCTCTGTGTTTTCTTATCTACAAAATAGGAAGTTCCTCCCTTATAAGGTATTGTGAGGGTTACAAAAATGAAATAAAACATGTTAAGTGCTTAGAATACCTCTTGGCACAGTTTAAATGCTCACTATATGTTAGCTATTATTATTGTTCATGAATCCCTGGTTTTTTGTTTTTTGTTTTGTTTTGTTTTCTTTTCTTTTCTTATCTTTTTTTGAGATGAAGTTTCATTCTTGTTACCCAGGCTAGAGTACAATGGAGCAATCTCGGCTCACTGCAACCTCTGCCTCCCAGGTTCAAGAGATTCTCCTGCCTCAGCCTTCTAAGTGGCTGGGATTTCAGGTGCCCACCACCATGCCAGCTAATTTTTTGTATTTTTATTAGAGACAGGGTTTCACCATGTTAGCCAGGCTGGTCTCAAACTCCTGACCTCAGATGATCCACCCACCTGAGTCTCCCAAAGTGCTAGGATTATAGGCGTGAGCCACCACTCCCAGCCTGTTTGTTGCTTTTAGAGACAGTCTCACTCTGTCACCCAGGCTGGAGTGCAGTGGCACAATCAAAGCTCACTGCAGCATCTGCCTCTGGGGCTCAAGCAATCCTCCTGCCTCAGCCTCCCAAGTTGCTGGGACTACAGGCACACACCATCACGTCCGGCTGACTCTTGGTTTGAAGTACTAACAAACTTGATGCCATGGCACTTGGCATCCACATCACAGTCCTTACCCATTTCTTCCTTGCTGTATTTGTGAATGTGTCTGGAGTGAGCATCACGAGGCCCAGGGTGATACGTGTGGCTCCCCTGGCATCTTGCTCAACTTCGTTGTGGGTGTGCCAAGCACACAGCTGGTCCAGCTGAGATGGAAGACAGCTAGCCTGTTAAGTGGCAGAACCTGTTCATCCAGGATAGCTTGGAGAATGAAGCGCTAGTCTGGGCAGAAAGTTCCCTGTTGCTGGCCAGACAGTCACATTAGGAAATGGAGCCCACCCACAATTTCACAACGAAGCCGTTAGGAAAGTCAGACAAATTCATCCACTGATGGTGTGCGGTTAAGGCCTGGCGCCAGGCATCTCCCCCAAAAAGGCAGGAACCTGCCACTGCGAAGAGATGAGGATTGAGCCTCCCTCCTGAGCCCAGGAGCAGTGACTCAGCAGGAAGCCAGCCAAGGCCTGAGTCACTCCCTCCCCTCCAACCACACCCAGGGTTTTCCTTAAGGGCTTGGAAAGTTCACTGGGAGCCGGAGGTATAAGTCTTTGGTACCTGGGTCTACCCAGGCTAATGAAATCATTTATTTAATGATTTAATAGCTTACTATTTAAGAGCACAAATTCTGCCTTCCTTGGCAGCTACCTCCTGGAGTAAGTTTCTTATCATCCCTGGCCACAGTTTGCCCATCTGTAAATGGGTAAATAACAGTACCTCCCTCCTAGGAGTGAGAAAGCTTAGAATAGTATGCAGCATGTCCACGAGGTTCCTCTGAAACACCAGGCCTGGTCTCATGTCAAGGGCTTTGCATTTGTTGTTTACTTTTCCTTTTTTCTTTTCTTCTTCTTCTTTTTTTTTAATGACAGTCTCCCTCTGTCACCCAGGCTGGAGTGCAGTGGTGCGATCTCGGCTCCCTGCAACCTCCACCTCCCAGGTTCAAGCAATTCTGCCTCAGCCTCCCAGCTGGAACCACCAAGCAGCTACGTGCATGCACCACCCCACCTAGCTAATTTTTGGGGTTTTTTTGTTTTGAGATGAAGTCCTGCTCTGTCGCCCAGGCTGGAGTGCAGTGGCTCAGTCTCAGCTCACTGCAACCTCCACCTCCCGAGTTCAAGCGAGTCTCCTGCCTCAGCCTCCCAAATAGCTGGGACTACAGGTGCGCGCCACCATGTCCAGCTAATTTTTGTATTTTTAGTAGAGACGAGTTTTCACCATGTTGGCCAGGATGGTCTCGATCTCTTGACCTCATGATCTGCCCACCTCAGCCTCCCAAAGTGCTGGGATTACAGGCATGAGCCACTTCGCCCAGTCTTAATATTTGTATTTTTGGTAGAGATGGGTTTTGCCAGGTTGGCCAGGCTGGCCAGGCTGGTCTCAGACTCCAGACCTCAGGTAATCCACCCACCTCGGCCTCCCAAAGTACTGGGCTACAGGCGTGAGCTACCGCGCCTGGCTGCCACATTTGGTGTTTTCTCTGCCTAGAATGCTTTTGCTCCAGACAGCCACGTAGCCAGCTCTCTCAACTAATTCAGGTATTTACTGAATATTCATCTTCTCAGTGAAGCCTACAATGGCCAACCCTTCTAACTGCTCCTCCAACGCTCCTTGTCCCCTTTCCCACTTTCCTCCTCAGGACTTACCACCATCTAGCCTGTATCTTCTCTGTTGATCTCCCTCAACCCACAATGGAATCCAAGTTCCATTGTTGTCTGTTTTCTTCACTGCTGTATTCCCAAGACCTAGAAAAGTGCCAGCAGATAGCAGCTCTCAATATACACATGGGGGTCCAGGCAGGGTGGCTCACTGTCTGTTATCCCAGCACTTTGGGGCTGAGCAGAGAAGATCACTTGAGCCCAGGAGCTGGAGACCCAACTGGGCAACATAGTGAGACCCTGTCTCTACAAAATAGAAAATACAAATATTAGCCAGGTACAGGTGTGCCTGCCTATAGTCCCAGCTACTTGGGAGGCTGAGGTATGAGGGTTGCTTGAGCTCAGGAGGTTGAGGCTGCAGTGACCCGAGATCATAATGACTATACTCCAGCCTAGGCCACAGAGTGAGAGACCCATTCTCAAAGAAAAAAAAAAAAAAACCCACTGGGTTTAGTGGCTTACACATTTAATCCCACCACTTCTGGAGACTAAGGCATGAGAACCACTTGAGCTCAGGAGTGTGAGACCTGCCTGGGCAAGATAGTGAAAACCTGTCTCTACTTAAAAAAAGGCTGGGCACAGTGGCTCACACCTAATCCCAGCAGTTTGGGAGGTCAAGGCAGGTGGATCACCTGAGGTCAAGAGTTTGAGACCAGCCTGGCCAATATGATGAAGCCCTGTCTCTACTAAAATTACAAAAATTAGCTGGGCGTGATCGCACGCACCTGTAGTCCCAGCTATTCAGGAGGCCGAGGCAGAATTGCTTGAACTCAGGAGGCAGAGGTTGCCGTGAGCCCAGCCTTTTTTTGACACCAGTGGCTGGTGTCACTGCACTCCAGCCTGGGCGACAGAGCAAGACTCCACCTCAAAAAGCAAAACAAAACAAACAAAAAAAAACCCCCACAGCCTAGCCAACATGGCGAAACCCTGTTTCTACCAAAGAAATCCAAATATTAGTTAGGCGTGGTGGTGCACACCTATAGTCCCAGCTATTCAGGAGGCTGAGCCAGGAGAATTGCTTGAACCCAGGAGGCAGAGGTTGCAGTGAGCCGAGACTGTGCCACTGCACTCCAGCCTGGGTGACAGAGTGAGACCCTGTCTCAAAAAAAATAAATAAATAAAAGGAGCCAGTGTGGTTACACAGGCTTGTAGTTTCTGCTATTTGGGAGTCCGAGGTGGGATAATCACTTGAGTCCCAGAAAAAGAAAACAACTATATGTGTGTGTATGTGTGTGTGTGTACATACATCTATGTGGAATGAATGGAAATGACTGTCAACTTATTCACCATTTTTTTTTTGAGGCAGATGGCCAATAAATACTGTATGTGAATCAACAGACTGTGGTGAGACCCAAGGAAGTTTGCAACCCCCACCTAAAGGCATTTAAATTCAAATTTAACATATAAATGCAAAAGATAACCAGCCAACAGCCTCTCTAGGCAGCATTCCCTAACTGTAAATGTCTCTTATCTCCCACTTGATCTTTCTGATTTTAAAATATCCAAATATCAATATGATTCAGAGCCCTTTATTCTTCTGAAATGTTTTAACTCCATGAGGGCACTATCATGACCTCAAGACCCCAGGTGGCTTCACAGGTCCAACTGTCAGTTCCAATTCTACTAGCGGCCCTATTCTGGGCTAATGTGCTGCTCTTTCAATTCCTCCAAGATTCCGCTGGGTGTAACTCACCAGTGCCTTCCCAAAGCTTAGTAGAACTCCAGACACAAGAGAATGAGTGAGTGAGTGAATACTTGGAATCTCTCTCCAGGAATACTATTTCTCCCCGACTCCCCAAGGGTGAAGGTCTGAAAAGACACCCAATTCACATCACTAAAGAGAACTCCTAGCGCAGTCCGCTACGTCTGCGAGATTGGGGTGACCCCACCCTCGTCCCCAAAAACAATGGGCGGGGATTTGCCTCCTGTTCTCAGAAAGGCCCTCCCCATGACTTTCCCAAACAAAGTGAGGCAGCTCCAAAAGCAGGGAGGCTTCAGTCCTAGAAACGGAAATCTTCGGGACTCCTCCCACCCTCCCCACCTCCCCCACGTGGCATTTTCTCGTTAAAAGAGAGGCAATTGAGTCCCGGTGTCACAACCCGCCTCCCCCAGACAGATGGAGAAATAAAGCCTACATGGCTTTAAATGAGAGTTTTCACAGATCCGTGGCCTTGGAGTTATCTGAGCCTCTGTCTTTTCATCTGGGAAAAAGAAGAATAATGGAGTGATCTGATTGGTTGCTGGGAAAACGAAATGCAAACCACGCCTTCTCCTGACTTGGCCCTCCCCCAGCCTTAGCCTGCCCCGTCTCCCTCGCTCTCTCTTACCCCCACATTACAATTGCCATTATCATTGTTATTAAGGTTACCCCAGTGAATGAGGAGCCTAGACAGCCAGCCCCACACCGGCTCTCAGTACCACCACCACCTTGCCTCTTAAAGCAAAGAACTTGGAAAAGCAAATTCACTGTATAACAGATGGGTGTCTGTGCAGCTTAAGTGAGATTTTAGCAGACCGTGTGTGTATGTGTGTGTGTGTGTGTGTGTGTGTGTGTGTGTGTATTTTGAGTAGAGACGGGGGTTTCACCATGTTGGCCAGGCTGGTCTCGAACTCCTGACCTCAAGTGTTCCGCCTGCCCCAGCCTCCCAAAATGCTGGGATTACAGGCTGAGCCACTGTGCCCAGCCCAGCAACCCCCATTAGTTTTCAGCTGCTCCCTGTTATTGGCCCCATACCCCTACCTATCCCCACTATTTCCTTGTAATTATCCTTTTTTAAAAAAGTAACTTTTCTGTTGACACAGGGTCTTTCTCTGTCACCCAGGCTGGAGTGCTATGGTGTAATCATGGCTCACTGCAGCCTCAATCTTCCCAGCTCAAGTGACCTCAGCCTCCCAAGTAGCTGGGACCACAGGTGTGCTCACGCCATCACACCCAGCTAATTTTTTTCTTTTTTGTAGAGATCAAGTGTCACTATGTTGCCCAGGCTGGTCTCAAACTCCTGGGATCAAGCTATTTTCCCTCCTCGGCCTCCCAAAGTGCTGAGATTACAGTCATGAACCACCTTGCCTGGCCATAATCATCATTTTTATAGAAACCTTACATGATCACAGCTCACTGATGAAGGAGTGAATATTTTTTAGGCAATTTCTGCCAGAAACAACGGTGTGAAGACATCACAGGAATCGCCTGCCAGTCCTGCAACCTTGAACACATCACTCATCCTTCTGCTGACCCCAATGGTAGGTTTCACAATCTATTTGCTCATCTGTTCCTCCCAGTAACTAACCTGCCAGCACCAGGGGCTGAGATGAGTTTTGCTCCTGCACGCAGTTCTTGATCTTTGGTGTCTAGCACCCAGCGGTGCTGAATAAATACAGCTTGGCTGTAAATGTGAACAAAAGCCATCTAGAGAGGTTTTCTCTTGCCTCTCCATCCCTCCCCATCTGGGGATGGGGAGGAGTGGGGCAGAGCTTCCCACTTTCTTCTTGTTCCGCTCCTGACCATGGGGTCTTGAGAACTGGGCATCTGCCCCTCTGTAGCCTGACAGTTCTTCCTCTTTCTCTTTGTCATTGACAATACAGCCTTTGACCATTAAACCCGAAGTGGCTGCCACGTTAGTGAATCTAAGACAGAGGGATCTGGAAGTCCAGAGGCTGCCTTTGAGTACAAGCTTTGCAGCTAACCTGCTGTGCGATCTCAGGCAAGCAACCTCCTCTCTAATCTGCAAAGACAGAAAAAGAACATTCATTGTATGCTTATAAGGTGTTTAGGCAGGCATTCACACTGTTATCTCATTTGGGTTGTGAAATGAAGGAGTTGAATTACACAATTTCGAAATCGCCTTTTGGGAAAGGTTTCACTAGTGGCTTTCAAAACCACGCCAGCTCTCCATCTGTGGAAGAGGCTGTGATGCCACAGAGAGAGCACAGGGTATGGTGCCAGGCCAACTGGCCTGGCATTTGAATCTCTGGTCTATCATTTACCAGCTGTGCTGAGGTGGGGCAAGTCACATGGGCACTCTGAGCCTCAGTTGCCTCATCTCCCAAAATGGGAACAATAATACCCCCTTGCAGGGCTGCCTGGAGGATAAAATGGGACAGCGTATGGAGGAGGCTAGCATTGCACTTGGCATACAGTAGGAATCGACCAATATCAGTCCCTTCCCCTTCCCAAAGAAGACTTGAAGATGAATCTTAGTGCAAATTATTTCTGCTATCCTCTGAAGTCTTTGGCTCGGGTTTGGTTTTCAAGAAGGAAGCAGAAATTTACATCTGATGGTCTAGAAGAGTGCTGATGGGGAAGGTTTCATTTCTGTAGCCTCTGCTCCAAGCCAGTGTCGACGGTCTTCACCCTGAATCCTAGCAAAGTCAGCCTTCCTTCAAGACTCTGCTACCCAAGAACAAACATAGTTCTTTAAAAGTGTCCGCTGCTGGGTACCATGACTCACGCCTGTAATCTCAGCACTTTCGGAGGCTGAGGCAGGCAGATCACCTGAGGTCGGGAGTTCGAGACCAGCCTGACCAACATGGAGAAATCCTGTCTCTACTAAAAATACAAAATTAGTTGGGCATAGTGGTGCATGTCAGTAATCCCAGCTACTCAGAAGGCTGAGGCAGGAGAATCGCTTGAACCCAGGAGGCAAAGGTTGCGGTGAGCCGAGATCGCGCCATTGCACACTCCACCCTAGGCAACAAGAGCAAAACTCTGTCTCATAAAAAAAAAGTGTCCCCCTTCACTGTGCTAAGGTGCAGCCCAGAATCTGGGTCACTTTTTCTGAGAGTCCCTCCTGGACCCCCCTATTTACAATTCCAGACCCTCCCCTGCCTCTGGAAGTCCCTGCTCCTCTTTCCTGCTTGATTTTTCTCCATAGCACATATCATCACAGAAAACACACACACACACACACACACACACACACACACATTTCAGCAGCATGAAAGCACTGTTAGGATAGGGCTTGTGAATGCTGGATTCACTGTAGAATCTCCAGTGCTGGGAACAAGACCTGCATTTGTAGGCACTAAAGTTTGCTGAAAGAATGAATCTGGGCCTGAGCTAAAGCCAAGCTTGAAGCTCTGGCCAAATAATAATAAAATCTCATGGGAGCCCCTCATTTTACAGTTTTGGTTAACATCAGTGTCATAATATTTACAAAGGCTTTTCATAATATTTATTTGATCCTGCCGGGTGGGATGGCAGGTAATCTAGCTACTTGGGAGGCTGAGGCAGATGGAGCACTTGAGCCCAGGAGTTCGAGGCTGCAGTGAGCTATAATCACACCTCTGCACTCCAGCCTGGGTGATAGAGCAAGACCTCGTGTCTAAAAATATAATATTAGAATAAAATAATAATATTAATTTGGCCCCATGCAGAAGGATTTGACTCTGTATTTTCCAGATTAAGAAACCTAACTCAGAGAGAAGAAATATCTCTGGAAAACAGAGGAAACGCTTTTGGCCTCGGGCAAGTCACTTCCTTTCACTAATCTCATTTTTCCTTATCTCTAAAATGAAAAGACTTGGACTGAGTCTCTTCTGGAGCTAAGACTTTAAATTCTTAAATCCTATGACCTGATTACCACCACCACCCCCCCTGCTCCACCTTTTTTTTTTTTTTTTTTTTGAGACAGATTCTTGCTCTGTCACCCAGGCTTGTGTGCAGTGGTGCAATCTCAGCTAATTACAACCTCCACTTCCTGGGTTCAAGCAGTTCTCTTGTCTCAGCCTCCCAAGTAGCTGGGACTACAGGAGTGTGCCACCACACCTGGCCAACTTTTGTATTTTTTTGTAGAGATGGGGTTTCACCATGTTGGCCAGGCTGGTCTCGAACTCGTGACCTCAAGTGATCTACCTTGCCTTGGCTCCCAAAGGGCTGCGATTATAGGCAGGCACCACCATGCCCAGCCCATTAACCTTTTAAAGACTGACTCAAATGATGTTACCCACAAACTATAATTTCAGAATAAGGACAAGCTGATACCTTGGGACCACCCGATTTCATTTCAGTTCAGACCCTGCCACCACTGGGAGGCATTCCAGCTGGTCTAATCAGACATTCAAACAAAAACACACTAAGTTCTATGCAAGCCTGAGTCGTTATCATTGTTGTTCTATGGTCAAAGCAGGCAATTTTTTTAGTTTAAAAAATAAATCATTCTCTACTTGGCTGGATTTTTTTTTTTTTCAAGACAGGGTTTCATTCTGTCACCCAGGCTAAAGTGCAATAGCATGATCTCAGCTCACTGTAACCTCCACTTCCCAGGCTCAAGTGATCCCCACACCTCAGCCTCCCCAGTAGCTGGGACAACAGGCATGCCACCACACCCAGCTAAGTTTTGTATTTTTTCGTAGAGGTGGGGTTTTGTTATGTTGCCCAGGCTGGTCTTGAACTCCTGACCTCAAGCAATCCTCCTGCCTCAGCCTCCCAAAGTGCTGGGATTACAGGCGTAAGCCACCATGCCCAGCCTGTAGATTTCCAATAGTCTCCTAACTCTCCTAACTTGCTACCTCTAGGCACTTCTTTAATCCATCCTATATACTAGTATTAAACAAACCTTGCTTTCAAGAAATCAACAACTTTCAGCAGCTCTCTACTGCCCACAGAAAACAGAGACTTTAGGCTACCATCTGAGGCCCTCCACAGTCTCACCCTAATCCTTTCAAATATGTCTCCCTACCCTACTCCTTTGTTTCATGAGAATTCTTTGTTCTAATCAATTCAACCCATGCCTTCATTCACTCAATAACTGTTTATTACATCTCTACTTTTTTTTTCTTTTTTTTGAGATGGAGTTTCGCTCTTGTTGCCTAGGCTGGAGTGCAATGACACTATCTTGGCTCACTGCGACCTCCACCTCCTGGGTTCAAGTGATTCCCCTGCCTCAGCCTCCCGAGTAGCTGGGATTATAGGCATACGCCACCATGCCTGGCTAATTTTGTATTTTTAGTAGAGACAGGGTTTCTCCATGTTTGTCAGGCTGGTCTCAAAGCTCCCAACCTCAGGTGATCTGCCTGCCTCGGCCTCCCAAAGTGCTGGGATTACAGGTGTGAGCCACCCCACCTGGCCTTTTTTGTTTTTTTTTTTTTTGAGAAGGAGTCTCACTTTGTCTCCCAGGCTGGAGTACAATGGTGTGATCTCACCTCACTGCAACCTCTGCCTCCCAGGTTCAAGTGATCCTCCTGCCTCAGCCTCCCAAGTGGCTAGAGTTACAGGCAGGCGCTATCATGCTTGGCTAAGTTTTGTATTTTTAGTAGAGATGGGGTTTTACCATGTTGGCCAGGCTGGTCTTGAACTCCTGACCTCAGGTGATCCACCCACCTCAGCCTCCCAAAGTGCTGAGATTATAGGCATGAGCCACCACACCCAACCTACATCCCTACTATTGCCAAACACACACAGCTCTAGGCACTGGTGTGATGAACAAGACAAGCTTTATCCTCATGCAGTTTACATTCCAGAGGGAAAAATGGACAATAAATAAGCAAACACAGGAATACGATTATTGTAGACAGTGATGAGGGCCAGGCTGTGATAACAGGAGCACATGCAACATGATGAATAGGATGCCGTGATAGGAAGGCACTGAGGCTACGCTGGACCTGGTGGTCAGCAAGTCCTAGCTGTGGGCACACTTTTAAGGAAGACCTCAGTAAGAAGGGGATGGCCAGGTGGAGACCTACAGGCAGAGTTCCAGACAAAAGAAAAAGTAAGTGCAAAGGCCCTTAAAAAAAGCTTCTCATGTTCTCGGGGTGAATTAAAGGAAGTAACCAGGGCAAGGAGATTGGTAGGAAATAAGGTCAGGAAGGTGGGCAGGGGCCAGCTCAAACACAGCCTGGCCAGGACCTTTGATTCTATTCCAAGTGCAGCAGGAAGCCGATAAAAGATGTTCACACAGGCCAGGTGTGGTGGCTCATGCCTGTAATCCTAGCACTTTGGGAGGCTGAGGTGGGCGAAGTGCTTGAGCCCAGGTATTTGAGACCAGCATGGGCAACATAGGGAAATCCCATCTCTACATAAAATTTAAAAATTAGCTGGGCGTGGTGGCATGCATCTGTAGTCCCAGCTACTCAGGAAGCTAAAGTGGAAGAATCACTTGAGCCCAGGAGGTTGAGCCTGCAGAGAGCCGAGATTGCACCACTGCACTCCAGCCTTGGTGACAGAGTGAGACCCTGTCTCAAAACAACAGCAAAAAAAGGAGATCTGGGCACAGTGGCTCATGTCTGCAATTCCAGCACTTTGGGAGGCCAAGGCAGGCAGATCGCTTGAGTCCAGGAGCTGCTTGAGATCAGCTTGGATAACATGGCAAAACCTCACCAACACACAAATACAAAAATTAGCCGGGCACGGTGGCATGTGCCTGTAGTGCAGCTACTTGAGAGGCTGAGCAGGAAGATCATTTGATCCTGAGAGGCCAAGGCTGCAGTGAGCTGTGATCGCACCACTGCACTCCAGCCTGGGTGACAGAGTGAGATTCCGTCTCAAAAAAAATTTTTTTTAATTAAAAAGAAGATGTTCACAGAAAAGTGAAATGATTTATTTTTTTTAATTAATTAATTTTTTTTTTGAGACAGAGTTTCCCCCTTGTTGCCCAGGCTGGAGTACAATGGTGCAGTCTTGGCTCACTGAAATCTCTGCATCCCAGGTTCAAGTGATTCTCCTACCTCAACCTCCCAAGCAGCTGGGATTACAGGTGCACCCCACCATGCCCAGCTAATTTTTATATTTTTAGTAGAGACAGGGTTTCACCATGTTGGCCAGGCTAGTCTTAAACTCCTGACCTCAGATGATCTGCTCACCTCGGCCTCCCAAAGTGCTGGGATTACAGACTTGAGCCACTTCGCCCAGCCATAATCTGTTTTAAAAGATGATTATATCTGTTCTCTACTCAAAAAAAAAAAAAAGAAAGAAAGAAAAAGGGGGAAGAAAAGATGATTCTAGCTATTGTGTGAAGAATGAACTGTGAAAAGTATAAAAGAAATAAAGAAACCAGGCCAGGCTCGATGGCTCACACCTGCAATCCCAGTACTTTGGAAGGCCAAGGCGGGTGGACTACTTGAGGTCAGAGTTTGAGACCAGCCTGGCCAACATGGTGAAACCCGATCTCTACTAAAAATACAAAAAAAAAATATATATATATATATATATGTATATATATATATATATATATAGGCATGGTGGTGCACACCTATAATCCAAGCTACTCAGGAGGCTAAGAATCGCTTGAACGCAGGAGGCAGAGGTTGCGGTGAGCCAAGATCGCACCACAGCCCTCCAGCCTGGGTGATAGAGCGAGACCCTGTCTCAAAAAAAAGGAAAAGAAAAAAAAAGAAGTAACTAGACCAGTGTGGAGGCCTTTGAAGAGAAACCGTGGTGAGGGGTGATGTGGCCTGAAGGCAGGTGACAGTGCAGATGGACAGAAGCGGAGGAATTATAGATGTTTCTGGAAGTAGAGCTAACCAGACCAGCTGGTGGAGTCTTTAGAGGAGACACAGGATAGTGGGGATAGGAGGAGTAAATATTTTAGGCTCACGGCTCTCCTCGGCAAAAGTGGGTGCTTTTCCTCCCCTCTTTATTTTCTCTCCATATCCTCTCTCTACTCTGCTTTCTCTTCATGTCTAAACCTATCCATTTTTCTTTTCTTCTTCTTCTTCCTTTTTTTTTTTTTGAGATGGAGTCTCACTCTGCCACCCAGGCTGGAGCGCAGTGGCAGGATCTCAGCTCACTGCAACCTCCGCCTCCCGGGGTCAAGCAATTCTCCTGCCTCAGCCTCCGGAGTAACTGGGATTAGGGGTGCCCACCACCACACCCGGCTGATTTTTTTTTTTTTTTTTGGTATTTTTGGTACAGACAGTGTTTCACCATATTGGTCAGGCTGATCTCGAACTCCTGACCTCAGGTGATCCACCTGCCTCGGCCCCCCAAAGTGCTGGAATTATAGGCATGAGGCACCATGCCCAGCCTCTTCTTCTTTTTTCTTTCTAATAGAAAAAAAGGTTTCTCTAGGCATGGTGGCTCATGCCTGTAATCCCAGCACTTTGGGAGGGCGAGATGGGCAGATCACTTGAGATCAGGAGTTCGAGACCAGACTGAGCAGCCTGACCCCATCTTTACTAAAAATACCAAATTAGCCAGCTGTGGTGGCCTATGCCTGTAATCCCAGCTACTGGGGAGGCTGAGACAGGAGTATTGCTTGAACCCAGGAGGCTGAGGTTGTGGTTAGCTGAGATTGCACCATTGCACTGCAGCCTGGGCAACAAGAGCAAAACTCCATCTCAAGAAAAAAAAAAAAGAAAAAGAAAAAGGGGTCTCGCTATGTTGCCCAAGCTGGTCTTGAACTCCAAGGCTCAAGCAATCTTCCCATCTTGGCCTCTCAAAGTGCTGGGATTACAAGCATGAACCACCACTCCTGGCCTCTGTTTTCCTAGAAGACTTACACCCCCATCTCCCATTTTGGGGCACCTTCCTTTTCTTTCTATTCTTTTCAATCCTAAGAATCTTCCTTCACTGAATCTCTGGCTCCTGCTGGGTGCATATCCAACATTATATATTGGATGGATTTCTCTTTTGGTGGCTGTTTTCTGCTCCCCTCTTAGGGATCAATTCTGTAAGAGTAGGTGGGACAGAATGGCATGTTAGCTATGGGTGCTGTCAGAATCTCATTTTTTAGTGCTGTCAGACAAGTTGCTGACTTATCTGAACCTCAACTTCAAAGCTAAAAAAAGGGAGGAGGGATTGTATAATTACATAGATAATGCATATAAGGGCTTAGTACTGTGCCTGGCACGTTAGTAAGACTTCCAGGAATGATTGCTGTGGCTGTTACAGTTGTCCCTCACTATCTGTGAGGGATTGGTTCTAGGAATGCCCCCCAACCCATATCAAAATCCATGGTTACTCAGGTCCCTGAAATGGTGTCGTATTTACATATAACAGACACACATCCTCTCAAATACTTTAAATCATCTCTAGATTACTTATAATATCTAATGCAATGTAAATTGCTATGTAAATCATTGTTATACTGTATCGCTTAGGGAGTAATGACAGGAGGAAAAGTCTGTGCATATTCAGTACAAACTCTGCTATCCCTGCCTTCAATATTTTCCATACCAAATTCCACCTTCATATTTGCATATAACTGACACACATCCTCTCAAATACTTTAAATCATCTCTAGATTACTTATAATACCTAATACAATTGTTGGTTGGATCCACCAAGGCAGAACCCAGGAATATGGAACCAATAGATACAGAATGTCAACTGTATTTGTTTTGTTTTGTTGAGACGGAGTCTTGCTCTTTTGCCCAGGCCGGAGTGCAGTGGCGTGATCTTGGCTCACTGCAACCTCCACCTCCCAGGTTCAAGCGATTCTCCAGTCTCAGCCTCCCAAGCAGTAGCTGGGATGACAGGTGCATGCCACCACACCCAGCGAATTTTTGTATTTTTTAGTAGAGATGGGGTTTCGCCCTGTTGGCCAGGCTGGTCTCGAACTCCTGACCGCAGGTGATCTGCCCACCTTAGCCTCCCAAACTGCTGGGATTACAGGCGTGAGCCACCGCACCCAGCCCTAACTATTTGCAAGGCATTTGTGCTGCTTGTGGCTATGACTTTGGCCAAGTTCTTTTCCCACTTTTGATTCTCAGTTTGCACATCTGTAAACTGGGATGTGGTTAGAATTCAGCTCTAAGATTCTCAATACCTCTACTTGTTAACACTTTAATCCACTTTAAATAACATTTATCCAAAACCCATGATATAATTTATTCTTCGTAATGTTGTACCGCCCTCTGTTGGAGGTACTCTGCCAGCATTTGCCGGAGCCTTACATCAGCAGATGCTTCAGTGAAGGCCCAGACCTAATTTATATTCTGAAAACAATCTCTCCTTAAATAACATCTCTTCCCATGTAGCTATGGGTTATTTTTACAAAAAAATTTCTGTGTGTGCCTTAAAATACTGTCCTCATTGTATTCCTTTTCTGAGGACCTTGTCAAAGTTCAAGGATTTTATAAATTAACATTTATTTTGACATACTTCTAGATTTACAAAAAATCTGCAAGAATATTACAAAAATAACAGTATATCCTTTGCCCAAATTACCAAATGTTCGCATTTTACTACATTTGCTTAATAAATTTCTCTCTCCACACACATACACGTACATATATGTGTAATATGTACATATTCTTTTCTGAATCATTTCAGAATAAATTACAGACATGAAATCCTTTTATCCCAAAATACTTTATTGATGATAGTACAATATTATGATAAAATCTTCATATTTTATTCAAATTTTCTCAAATTTTCTCAATAATTTCTTTATAGAGGAAGAAAATCTTACATTCAATTTTATACTCAGTCGTCATCTCTTTTTCTTTTACTGTGGAATAGTTTCCAATTTTTTTTTTCTTCTCCCAGCCTGTTCTAGTTTCCAAATTTTTCATTGTTTTCCGAGACATTGACATTTTTGAAGAATACAGGCAAGGAAGGTATTTTGTAGAATGTTCCCCTCTTTGGCTTTGTTGGCTGGTTTTTTTGTTGTTGTTTTGTTTGTTTGTTTGTTTTAGACAGAGTTTCGCTCTTCTTGCCCAAGCTGGAATGTAGTGGTGCTATCCCTAGCCCATTGCAATCTCCACCTCCTGAGTTCAAGCGATTCTCCTGCCTCAGCTTCCTGAGTAGCTGGGATTACAGGCATGCACCACCACGTCCCTCTAATTTTTTCAATTTTTAGTGGAAATGGGGTTTCACCATGTTAGACAGGCTGGTCTCAAACTCCTGACCTCAGGTGATCCACCCACCTCAGCCTCCCAAAGTGCTGGTATTACAGGTATGAGCCACCATGCCCAGCCTGGCTGTTCTTAATGATTAGATTCAGGCTTTGCATTTTTAGCAGTAATACCACAAAAGTTTAGTTATTTTTGAGTTTAAAAAAAGGCCTAGTATGTATTTGGAAAAATACGTAATAGTGATATAGACAGTTATTATAGATAATTATGCATGTGTTTATTTATTTACATGAACAAACATTTGGGAAGCTTTACAAAATACTGGTGCTTAGCCCCACTCCTAGACATTTTCATTAAATTAGGAGGTTACTTGAGTATTCGTTTCGTTTTGTTTTTGAGATGGATTTTTTACTCTTGTTGCCCAGGCTGGAGTGCAATGGCTCAATCTCCACTCACCGCAACCTCTGCCTCCCAGGTTCCAGCCATTCTCCTGCCTCAGCCTCCCAAGTAGCTGGGATTATAGGCACCTACCACCATGCCTAGCCAATTTTGTATTTTTAGTACAGATGGGGTTTCACCATGTTGGTTAGGCTGGTCTCGAACTCCCAACCTCAGGTGATCCAACAGCCTTGACCTCCCAAAGTGCTGGGATTACAGGCGTGAGCCACTGTGCCTAGCTGAGTATTTATATTTTTTAAAAGTTCTCCAGGTGATTCTAATGTGCAAACAGGATTACCATTCATTGACTTACCCAAAGAGAATGTTAGACAACTTATAGAGATCCATAAAAATACAGCAAAGAGATAGACTGGAAGAAAGGAAGGGACTTTTTTTTTTTTTTAAGACAGGGTTTCACCATGTTGGTCAGGGCGGTCTTGAACTCCCAACCTCAGGGGATCCGCCGGCCTTGGCCTCCAAAGTGCTTGGATTACAGGCATGAGCCACCGCGCCCAGCCAGGAAGGGACTTTCAATAGGGGAAGGACATGCCTGAAGTCTCACGGGCTTGCTTTGGTGGGCTACAAGTTTGCCTTGAGTTCTAACAAACAATACAAAGATCATTAAATAACATTCAAGGCAGAGACCCCCTTTGTTTGTTTTGCTTTTATGCAGTAGTCAAGTTTGCATAGGGATCCATTTGAAAATGATATATACAAGACAAAATTAGACTGTGTCTAGAAAAAAAGACGAAAATAAACTTTAAAAATAGTGTCAGTAGTTGTATTTGGTGATGTTATGGGTGATCTTGATTTTTCCTCCCACATTTTTCTTTAAGAATCTGGGTTTGTGAAATGGGAGGGGGAGAAAAAAAAAAGAATCTGGGTTTGTTTTTTTAATTGAGACAGAGTGTCACTCTGTCACCCAGGCTGGAGTACAACGGCAAAATCTCAGCTTACTGCAGCCTCTGCCTCCTGGGTTCAAGCAATTCTCCTGCCTCAGTTTCCTGAGTAGCTGGGACTATAGGCGTGTGCCACTATGCCCAGCTAATTTTGTATTTTTAGTAGAGACGGGATTTCTCCATGTTGGTCAGGCTGGTCTCGAACTTCTGACCTCAGGTGATCTGCCCACCTCGGCCTCCCAAAGTGCTGCAATTACAGGTGTGACCCACTGCAACTGGCCTAGATCTATAAAGAACTCTTTAAAAGTACTGTCTTAAAAAAAATTATCTTAAATATTTTTTGGTTAAAAGTTTTTCCTTCCCAGCTGGGTGCAGTGGCTCATGCCTGGAATCCCAGCATTTTGGGAGGCCAAGACAGGTGGATCACAAGGTCAGGAGATCAAGACCATCCTGACCAACATGGTGAAAACCTGTCTTGGAAAAAATGAAAAAAAATTAATAAATAAATAAAAAGAAAAGGAAAAAAATGTTTTTTCTTCCCATCACTCATAATTTCTGGAGCTGTGCTGTCCAAAATGGTAGCCACTAGCCTCATATAACTATTAAAATATAAATTTTGATTAATTAAAATGAAGCCAGGCACAGTGGTTTATGCCTGTAATCCCAGCACTTTGGGAGGCCAAGATAGGCGGATCACTGAAGGTCAGGAGTTTGAGACCAGCCTGGCCAACATGGTGAAACTCTGTCTCTACTAAAAATACAGAAATTAGCAGGGCGTGGTGGCGGGTACCGGTCTCAGCTACTCGGGAGGCTGAAACAAGAGAATCACTTGAACCCAGGAGGTGGCAATTCCAGTAGGCCGTGATCACGCCACTGCACTCCAGCCTGGGCAACAGAGTGACATTCCATTTCAAAAAGAAAATTTAATTTGGCCAGGTGTGGTGGCTCATGCTTGTAATCTTAGCACTTTGGGAGGCCAAGGTGAATGGATCACTTGAGGCCAGGAGTTCAAGACCAGCCTGGCCAACATGCAGAAAACCCATTTTATTAAAAATACAAAAATTAGCCAGGAGTTGTGGCAACATCCGTGGTCCCAGCTACTCAGGAGGCTAAGGCAGGAGAATCATTTGAACCTGGGAAGCAGAAGTTGCATTGGGCCAAGATTGTTCCATTGCACTGTAGCCTGGGTGACAGAGCTGGAAGATCATGAGGTGAGGAGATCAAGACCATCCTGGCCAACATGGTGAAACCCTATCTCTACTAAAAATAGAAAAAATTAGCTGGGTGTGGTGCCACATGCCTCTAATCCCAGCTACTCGAGAGGCTGAGGCACGAGAATCACTTGAACCTGGGAGGCAGAGATTGCTGTGAGCCAAGATCGCGTCATTGCACTCTAGCCTGGCAAGAGCGAGACTCCATCTCAAAAAAAAAAATCAGCTCCTAATGCAAACGAACCACATATCAAGTGCTCAACAGCCACATGGACAGTGCAGACATGGAATCGTTATTTTTATTTGTATATTTTTAGAGACAGAGTCTCACTCTGTTGCCCAGGCTGGAGTACAGTGGTGCGATCGTGGCTCCCTGCATCCTTGAACTCCTGGGCTCAAATGATTCTCCCCGCTCAGCTTCTGAGTAGTGGGCTACAGGTGCAAATCACCATGCTTGGCTAATATACATATTTTTTTTCTTTCTTTTTTTTTTTTTTTTGTAGAGATGGGAGTCTTGCCATGTTTCCCAGGCCGGAGAAGGAGGGAGAGAGGAAGGGAAAAGAAAATAAACGCAAAAAAGAAACAAGTAAAATTCATTTTAATAATTTTCTTTAACCAAGTATATCTAAAATATTATCAGCTGGACATGTAACCAGTATAAAATGTATTGGTAGCTGGGCACAGTGGCTGAGGCCTATAATCCCAGCACTTTGGGAGGCCAAGGAGGGCAGATCACTTGAGCCCAGGAGTTTGAGACCAGCCTAGACAACATGGGAAGACCCTATTGCTATAAAAATACAAAAGTTAACCAGTAGCCAGCCTCCAGCACTCAGCATCCAGAGTAGTCCCAGCTACTGGGGAGGCTAAGGTGGAGGACCACCTGAGCCCAGGAGGTCAAGGCTGCAATGAGCCGAGATCACACCACTGCACTCTAGCCTGGGTGACACAGTGAGACCGAAATACCCTATTCCACTCACAGTAAAACCCAAAGACAGTGTGGCAGCCTTCGAGGCCCTAAGCAGTCTGTTCTGGGCTGCCTCCCTGATCTCAGCTCCTCCTCCTCGCCACAGTGCACCCCACTCCAGCCATACTGGGCTCCTTATTGCTACCATTCATGTCAGATCCACGCCAGCCTCAGGCTCTTGCTGCTCTGCTGGGGAAGATCCAGCAGATGCTCCTCTCCAAGATCCTGGTACTTCCCTCTCTCACCTCCTTAAGTCTTGGCTTCAATGTCACCTTCTTTTTTTTTTTTTTTTTTGAGACAGAGCCTTGCTCTGTCACCCAGGCTGGAGTGCAGTGGCTCAATCTCGGCTCACTGCAACCTCCACCTCCTGGGTTTGAGTGATTCTCCAGCCTTAGCCTCCTGAGTAGCTGGGACTACAGACACGTGCCACTGCGTCTGGCTAATTTTTTGTGTTTTTAGTAAAGATGGGGTTTTGCCATGTTGGCCAGGCTGGTCTCACACTCCTGACCTCAGGTGATCCATCCACCTCTCAGCCTCCCAAAGTGTGGGGAATACAGGCGTGAGCCACCGTGCCTGGCTGGTCTTTTCAGGTCTCTTTTGCCCTAGGGTGTTACCCTCTATGACACTCCCATGACCCACGAGAACCCCAGACTCTGAAGATGGGGCAGTATCCGAATTCAGTCTCCACCACTAACGGGAGGAATACAGAATGCCGGCATCCTCTGCCCCAGCAGCCCCTGAGAATGGAGTGCACACAAGGGCTCCTGCTGTCCAGGGAAGGAACTTCATATTCATCCCCAAGGAACCAAGGTGGGAGAGGGGAGTGCAAAGGTGCGATCTTGGCTCACTGCAACCTCCGCCTTCTGGGTTCAAGCGATTCTCCTGCCTCAGCCACCTGAGTATCTGGGATTACAAGTGGGCACCACCACACCCAGCTAATTTTTGTATTTTTAGTAGAGATAGGGTTTCACTATGTAGGTGAGTCTGGTCTCGAACCCATGATCTCGTGATCTGCCCACCTTGTCCTCCTAAAGTGCTGGGATTACAAGCGTGAGCCACTCTGCCCGGCCAATTTTTTGTATTTTTAGTAGAGATGGGGTTTCATCATGTTGGCCAGGCTGGTTTCAAACTCATGACCTCAGGTGATCTGCCCGCCTCGGCCTCCTAAAGTGCTGAGATTACAAGCATGAGCCACCACGCTCAGCCCCACCTGCTTATTTCTGCCTTTTCCTCCACCCTATTAGTCTCTACTGTGGTTTTTGATGATTTCCCCTTTGCTTAAGCATTCAGGACCCAAAATAGAAAACAAGAGAGGGCTGACTTGGATGGGAAATAGAGCTGCCAGAACTCCAGGCAACAACAATGTGCTAATCGCCTTCCCCTAAGCATCACCAGCTCACAATTATGGACAGTGTCACCTTACAGGGCCAACTTTTTTTTTAGATAGAGTTTTGCTCTTGTTGCCCAGGCTGGACTGCAATGGTGCGATCTCAGCTCACTACAACTTCCACCTCCTGGGTTCAAGTGATTCTCTTGCCTCAGCCTCCCGAGTAGCTGGGATCACAGGCATGTGCCACCACTCCTGGCAAATAGTAGAGACAGGGTTTCTCCATGTTGGTCAGGTTGGTCTCGGACTCCCAACCTCAGGTGATCCTCCCACTTTGGCCTCCCAAAGTGCTGGGATTACAGGCTATTTATGTATTTTATTATTTTTCTATAGACCCAGGAACTTGATTTTTTTTTTTCTTTTGAGACAAGGTCTTGCTCTGTCTCCCAGGCTGGAGTGCAATGGTGCAATCACAGCTTATTGCAAACTTGACCTCCTGGGCTCAAGTGATCCTCTCACCTCAGCCTCCCAAGTATCAGACTACAGGTGTACACCACCATGCTTGGCTAATTTTTTTTGTATTTTTTTGTAGAGATGAGTTTCGCCATGTTGCCCAGGCGGTCTCAAACTCCTAGACTCCTCCCACCTCAGCTTCCCAAAGTGCTGTGATTACAGGCGTGAGCCACTGCTCCCGGCCTACACTGTATATATCAAAACACCACTCAGGAGGCTGAGGCAGGAGAATCGCTTGAACCTAGGAGGCAGAGGCTGCAGTGAGCCGAGATCACACCACTGCAGTCCAGCCCAGGCGACAGTATGAGACTGTGTCTCAAAAAAACAAAAATCACCGTGTACCCCATAAATATATACAATTATTATGTGTCAATTTAAATAAATAAATTTTGCACAATTAAGCCTTTTTGTAACTTTTGAGTTTTGAACCATAAGTACCTATTCAAAAATGAAATCACTGAAATACACAATTCTAATCACAATTTTTTTTTTTTTGAGATGAAGTCTCACTCTGTGGCCCAGGCTGGAGTGCAGTGGTGCAATTTCGGCTCACTGCAACCTCTGCCTCCGGGTTCAAGCAATTCTCCTGCCTCAGCCTCTGGTTGGGACTACACGCACATGCCACCGCGCCCGGCTAATTTTTGTATTTTTAGTAGAGACGGGGTTTCACCATGTTGGCCGAGATGGTCTTGATCTCCTGACCCTGTGATTCACCCACCTCAGCCTCCCAAAGTGCTGGAATTACAGGCATGAGCCACTGCACCCGGCCTCTATTCACAATTTTTTTTAATAAATATGTATTGAATGAACAATTTGGTGAATGTAGTTCAGAGTTTCCCTCAGTGGCTTTCAGGAAACAAGCTAGTGTCCCTCCCACTCTCATTCAGGGTCACCCGCTTGGGCCTGCCCACACTCTCCCTCTCTATGTCCCTCCCTCCCCTACAAAAAGGCCAAGTTCTGGAATATTGGGCTACTGCAGCAGCTGTCCCACTGGCTGGCTGGAGGTGTGTGAAGGACAGGTAAACAGCAGCATGTGGTGGCAACAGAAATTCCCTTCATGCCAATGTGTCCTGTAAACAGAATGAAAAAATGTCATGTTTACCTTCTAGGGAGTTTTACAAAAACAACCTTCCTGCTTCCTTAAGCTTCTAGATAAAAGAAAATAAACTTGGCTCTGTTCTGAGTCAGCTGACTTAGCTATAAACTATCGAGTCTGAGGGAAATTTTTGGTCAAGAAGTGGTAGCAGGCCAGGCACAGTGGCTCACGCCTGTAATCCCAGCACTTTGGGAGGCTGAGGCGAGCAGATCACCTGAGGTCGGGAGTTCAAGACCAGCCTGGCCAACATGGTGAAACCCCACGTCTACTAAAAATACAAAAACTAGCTGGGTGTGGTGGCGTGCACCTGTAATCCCAGACACTCTGGAGGCTGAGGCAGGAGAATAGCTTGAACACGGGAGATAGACGCTGCAGTGAGCTGAGATCGTGCCACAGCATTCCAGTCTGGGCGACAGAGTGAGACTCCATTTCCAAAAAAAAAAAAGAGAAAGAAAAAGTGGCAGCAGCCTCTTATATGCCTGGTTTATCCTGGCTGCTGAGAGTTCTATCTGGAGCAACTGTCATTCTTGAACTGATGGGAAAAGGATCTCTGGGAAGTTGTGGTGTCCACAGAGAGATTTTCAAGGCCAGCCCAGAAAATCTAAATGAGCCTCCTGGCCTGCCTCCAAAGACAGCAAGCAGCGCCAGTGTCATGGGTGTGCAATCTCAGCTTAGAAATTCCCTTGCACATGGCTGAATGCTCTGCTGACACCATCTTGAAATTTTTAATAATTTTTCAACAAGGAGTCTATATTTTCATTTTGTGCCAGGCCCTTTAAGTTATGTAATCAGTCCTGCAGGAAGTGTCACAAAACTCCTTTGTCACCTCAAGTATCCTGGCTTATTATTTTTGTTGGTTATGAGACATATCGAGTCTATTATTTTTCTTTTTTTTTTTCTTTGAGACAGAGTCTCGACCTGCTGCCCAGGCTGGAGTACAGTTGTGCGATCTCGCCTCACTGCAAACTCTGCCTCCTGAGTTCAAGCGATTCTCCCACCTCAGCCTCCCAGGTAACGAGGACCACAGGTGCGTGCCACCACACTGGCTAAATTTTGTATTTTTAGTAGAGACAGGGTTTTGCCATGCTGGCCAGGCTACTCTCGAATTCCTGAACTCAAGTGATCCACCCACCTGCCTTAGCCTCCCAAAGTGCTGAGATTACAGGCATGAGCCACTACACCCAGCATATAGTGTGCCAGAATGTATGGGATCCTTTCCCGAAAGCCATTTTATTTATTTATTTATTCATTAATTCATTCATTTATTTTTAGAGACAAAGTCTCTCCTCTCTCTCTCTTTGTTGCCCAGGCTAGAGTGCAGTGGCATGATCATTCTTCACCTCAGCCTCAAACTCCTGGGCTCAAGCGATCCTCCCACCTCAGCCTCCTAAAGTAGCTGGGATTACAGGCACAAGCTACTGCACCCAGCCTGAAAGCCATTTTAGAAGGGCTTGAGGCTCCAGGCACTTGTACCTGTGGACGTGTGGGAGGGGAAGGCCACAGTCAGGGTCAAGAGAGCAAACAGGGAGTCTGGGTGCAGTAGCTCATGCCTGTAATCCTAGCACTTTGAGAGGCCACAGCAGGTGGATCGCTTGAGCCTGGGAGTTAGAGACTAGCCTGGACAATATGGTGAAACTGCATATCTACCAAAAATACAAAAAAAAAAAAACAAACTAACTAACCAGGCATGGTGGTACATGCCTGTAGTTCCAGCTACCTGGGGATGCTGAGGCAGGAGGATCACTTGAACCCAAGAGGTCAAGGCTGCAGTGAGCAGAGATCATTCCACTGCACTGCAGCCTGGGCAACAGAGGGAAGTAGGCTAGCCTACTAACTTGATATACAGCCAGGCACTTTAAGCCACTGCAGAGAGAATAGGTAGAGAAGGCATCGCAAGCCCCTTCAGCACTGGTGGGCACTCTTAGGACTAGAGAAGGGAGCTAAGTCAGTCACCATGTCTTGTGCCAGCATCTCTATTCCTGGCTCCCACGGGGTGCTCAGAATTACTGGTTCACAGTATAACATCTTTGAGAAAATCTTCCAAAGAAGACACAGAAGCAAGGTCTTACATTTTTGTTGTTTGCTCTGTCATTCAATAAATATTTATAGACTCCATCCCTACAAAAATAAAAATAAAAGTTAGCCAGGAGTGGTAGTGCCCACCTCAGGAGGTCCCAGCTACTCAGGAGGCAGAGGTGGGAGGATCACTTGAGTCCAGAAGGTCAAGGCTACAGTGAGCTGTCATTATTCCACTGCACTCCAGCCCGGGTGATAAAAGTGAGACCCTGTCTCAAATATATATATCTTTAGTAGAGATCAGGTCTCGCTATGTCACCCAGGCTGGTCTCAAACTCCTGGCCTCTCCTGGCCTCAAGTGGTCCTCGCACCTTAGCCTCCCAAAGTGCTGAAATTACAAGTCTGAGCCACTGCATCCATCCAAAAAAAAAGTAGTATTTATTGAGCACTTAGTGGAGCTAGGCAATAAGCAACTAAATGAACACAATGATAAATATGAATTGTGGTAAGGGTTATGAAGAAAACAAAGACTGCCAAAAGAGAGTATCTGGACAGAGGTGGGGAAAGGCAGGACTACTTGGCTAGTATCATTAGAAAATGACTCTGAAAACCTGAGCTTTTTCAGCTGATACCTGAAAGATATATAGAAGCAGCTATGTGCAAAAAGGAGGAAGGGCAGACCCAGTAGGGGAATAGCCTAGGAAAGCACTTTGGGATGTTGGGATGTGCAGGAACGTGGCCTCTTCATGACATGGACAAAGGCCAGTGGCAGGCCAGGCGCGGTGGCTCATGCCTGTTAATCCCAGCACTCTGGGAGGCTGAGGCAGGTGGATCACCTGAAGTCAGGAGTTTGAGACCAGCCCGGCCAATGTGGAGAAACCCTGTCTCTACTTAAAATACAAAAATTAGCCAAGCATGGTGGCGTGCACCTGTAGTCCCAGCTACTTGGGAGGCTGAGGCAGGAGAATTGCTTGAATCCAGGAGGCAGAGGTTGCAGTGAGCCGAGATCCCACCACTGCACTCTAGCCTGGGCAACAGAGCAAGACTGTCTCAAAAAAAAATAAAAATTAAAATAAAGGCCAGTGGCTGGAGTGTCAGGAACAATGGGGAGTAAGCAGTAGAAGGAGGCAGGGCCTGGAGAGGTAGGCAGGGCCAGACCCTGCAGGGCTCTGCAGGCCACACTGGGGACCTTGGGTGTCATTCCAAATGTATCAGTCTTTGAACACTTGTAAGAGGGACAGGAATGCCATCAGATTTACATTTGGGAAACCAAGAATAAAATCCAAATCTCCACCCTAGCTCTCTTTCCACTTTACTCAAGGTCTCCTGGGTTTGGCTCTCTTCCAACTAGAAAGGTCAGCCCTTGTACTAGGAGAGCTTTGAGGAACAGAAGCCTAGACTGAACTGAAAGGCAAAACGTTGCTTAGCAACCAGAAGGGTGGGCAAGAGTGGTTTTGCCACCTGGCATTCATTTACCCTTCTTACTAGTGTCTTTCTCCGCAGACTTCCTCTTGGGGGAATGGGACAGGACCCCAAATGGAAAAACTAGTTACAAGTTGCCAGTTAGCTAAGCAATGGCAGTGTCTCAGACAGGGGTAGTAGTAATGGGAATGGGAAAAAAAGGAGTGGAATTGAAGTAGGCTTTAGAGGGGGAATGGTTAGGATTTGATGATGGATTGTGGCAGGATAAAAGAGAGAGATGTTCAGGGTCATAGGTATCTGTCAGGAGACACTGGATGGCTGCAGGTGACATTTACAAAACTGGGTGCAGACTGATTTTGGAGGTGGGGACCAAGATCAAGAGATCTATTTTGAAGATGTTTATTTATGTATTTATTTATTTGAGACAAAGTCTCACCTTGTCATCCAGGCTGGAGTGCAGTGGCTCAATATCGGCTCACTGCAACCTCCGCCTCCTGGTTCAAGAGATTCTCCTGCCTCAGCCTCCTGAGTAGCTGGGATTACAGGAGCACGCCATCATGCCTGGCTAACTTTTGTAGTTTTAGTAGAGACAGAGTTTCACCATGTTGGCCAGGCTGGTCTCAAACTCCTGACCTCATGATCCGCCCGCTTCAACCTCCCAAAGTGCTGGGATTACAGGCATGAGCCACTGTGCCCGGCCTAATTTTGTTTTCTTAGAGATAAGATCTCACTCTGTCACCCAGGCTGGAGTGCAGTGGTTTGATCATAGCTCACTGCAGCCTCAAACTCCTGGGCTCAAGCAATCTTCCCACCTCAGCTTCCTGAGTAGCTGGGACTACAGGTGCACACAACCACACCTAGCTAATTTTTAAATTTTTGGTGGAGTCAGGGTCTTGCTTTGTTGCCCAGGCTGGTCTTGAACTTTGGGCTTCAAGCAATTCTCCCTCCTCGGCTTCCTAAAGCAGTGGGATTACAGCGAACATGTGAATTTGAGATGACTGTGAGAGATCAGAGTGGATGAGGCTATCCCAGTCCCCACTAGACAAGTCAGAGGGAGGCTTCTGTCCAAAGGCCTGCTTAAAGGGACAGAATGGTCAGAAAAGAAGGGCAGGGCCTGGCTTCCTGCTCCCTCACTGCCAGCTGCTGGGTCCTGGGCCCCCAGACATAGACTCCAGGATAGATTCTGCAAAATTTGGAATCATCAGTGACCTCTGTTTCTTACCCACCCTCGCAGTTGCTTCAGCTTACCCTTTGATGTGATACTTACACATGGAATAGCAAAGTTTAGAATCAATATAAGTAAACGACACATGCATTGCGGAAGGGCTCATGCTCACTGAATATGGGCACTATCCTTTTCTCAGGAGCACTGAGTCCCAGAACCACACTGGCCTGGGAGACAGGGACCCTGGCTGGATGGGACCTCCATCTGCACAGCACTTTAGAGCTTACAAAGCACTTTCACATCCATTGTCTCACTTGACTCTCTCAACAGCTTCTGAGGGATTATCCTTAACTCCACTTTAAATTAGAAGGTTCAAAGAGGTTAAGAAATTTGCCTGGGTTGCACAGGTATTAGGAGGAATCTGAAATTAAGGTCAGGGGCCAGGCAAAGTGGCTCATACCTGTAATCCCAGCACACTGAGAAGCCAAGGCATGTGGATCACCTGAGGCCAGGAGTTCAAGACCAGCGTGGCCAATATGGCGAAACCCCGTCTCAACTAAAAACAAAAATTAGCCGGGCATGGTAGTGTGCATCTGTAGTCCCAGCTACTTGTGAGGCTGAGGCAGAATTGCTTGAGTCTGGGAGGCAGAAGTTGCAGTGAGCCCAGATCCGCCACCCCACTGCACCCTGGGCGACAAAGCGAGACTCAGTTTCAAAAAAAGGAAAACAAATTAAGGTCAGAAACCAAAACAAATTATCTGATGCGAAAATTGAGGCACTTTCTAGCAAGCCACATTCCATGGCAGGGATTGCTCGTGTTCAGAGAAAGCTGCCTTCACTTCTAAGATATGAGAGGCACAGGAGGTCCCACTGCCTGTGACATTGCCCAGAACCCAGCCTAGTAGAGCTGCAAAGGCCCCACAGAGATTCTGTTCGGCCTCCTCGTCTTACAGCTGAAGAAAAAATTGAGACTCAGGGAGGGAAGAAAGTACGTGGCAGTTATCAGGACTAAAACCCAAATCTCCAGCCCAGATCTCTTTCCACTTCACTCAAGGTCTCCTGGGTTTGGCCCTCTTCCAACTACAGAATGGTCAGCCTTTGTGTTAGGAGAGCTTTTGCGGAACAGAAGAGGAACCAGAGCGGAAAAACAAAATGTTGCTTAGCAACCAGAAGTGTGGGCATGTGTGGTTTTGCCACCTGGCGTCCATTTACCCTTCTTTCTGGTGTCTTCATCCCCGGCTTATGCTCAGGGGACCAGCTACACCACCTCTTCAGGATCTGTGCCTCAAAGAAATTCATTTCTTGGAATTCACTTCACTTCCTGCTCCAAGAGTGGACATGTGACTCAGGTTTGGCCAATCAGAGCATCACATTCCTCTGGCCATAGTGATTGGCTCAGGAATGAACACGTGACTTAAGCTCAGCGGGTTGCCGCCTTCCTTAGGACCTTCAATTTTCGAAGGAGTGAGGGAGGAAGAAAAGAAATGGTATGTGCGTTAGCAGCCTGCTTTTTAGCCTAAATTTTAGTCTTCCTGACAATTCACCCCAAGTAAAGACTCCTCCATAACCCTTTCAAAATAGTAGTTAGGAAATGAGGTGGTAATGTCATTTTTCTTATTTCCCAAAGTCATGAATCACTTTGAGGCAGAGCAACCTTGCTCTTAAATCTTTGCTTGGAAAGTGAGACTCAATGCAAGAAAATTCAGCTGACACAGAATCTGTTAAGGATTCCTTTAAATCAGTGACACTCTCTGCTGTGTGATCCCGAAATCAGCAGCAGCGGTATCACCTGGGAAATGCAAGTTCTCAGGCCTCAACCCAGACCTACTGTATCAGAAACTCTGCAGGATAGGCCAGCAATCTGGGTTTTAAGAAGCTCTTCTGGCGGGGCACGGTGGCTCATGCCTGTAATCCCTGTACTTTGGGAGGCTGAGGTGGGCAGATCACTTAAGGTCAGAAGTTCAAAACCAGCCTGGCCAACATGGTGAAACCCTATTTCTACTAAAAAATACAAAATTAGCCAGGCGTGGTGGTGGGCACCTGTAGTCTCAGCTACTGGGGAGTCTGAGGCACAAGAATCACTTGAGCCTGGGACACAGAGGTGGCACTGAGCCAATATCACACCACTGTACTCCAGCCTCGGCAACAGAGCGAGACTCTCAAAAAAAAAAAAAGTTGTGTCTGTCTCTTTGCAGATCAAACTTTACAATATTGTTTATTTTAGTCTAGTGGCTTAGAGATAGGGTTTTACACCAAGTAGACCTGTGTCCTCACCCTCACTCTACTACTTGTTGGCTGTGTGAATTTAGGCAAGTTATGTCTCTTCTTTTTTTTCAGACAAAGTCTCGCTCCGTTGCCCAGGCTGGAGTGCAGTGGCACAGTCTCGGCTCACTGCAATCTCTGCCTCCTGGGTTCAAGCAATCCTTCTGCCTCAGCCTCCCGAGTAGTTGGGATTATAGGCGCCCACCACAACACCCAGGTAATTTTTTTGTATTTTTAGTAGAGATGGGGTTTCACCATGTTGGCCAGGCTAGTCTTGAACTCCTGACCTCAACTGATCTGCCTGCCTTGGCCTCCCAAAGTGTTGGGATTACAGGTGTGAGCCACTGTGCCTGGACTGTGTCATGTGTCACTTTTTTTTTTTTTTAGATGGAGTCTCGAACTGTTGCCCAGGCTGGAGTGCAGTGGCGCAATCTCGGCTCACTGCAACCTCTGCCTCCCAGGTTCAAGCGATTCTCCTGCCTCAGTCTCCTGAGTAGCTGGGATTACAGGTGCCTGCCATGATGCCCAGCTAGTTTTCTGTATTTTCAGTAGAGATGGGGTTTCACCATGTTGGCTAGGCTGGTCTCGAATTTCTAACCTTGTGATTTGCCTGCCTCAGCCTCCCAAAGTGCTGGGATTACAGGCGTTAGCCACTGCGCCCTGCCTTGTGTCACTTCTTTAAGCCCCAGTTTTCTCATTTGAAAAACCTGAAGTAATAACATCTCCTTTATGGGTTACTCTGGAAATTCAATGAGATAATGACTATAAAATTGCTAACACATAAGAAGCTCTCAAATTTCAGCTCCTAATTATTATGTTTGTGGAATTAGAGCTACTAATTACTTATTTGTAAGCACTGACTCCCCTTCCCCATCCCATACGGGATGAGAACATATTTCTCACTTATCTGAGATTGATGTCTAGCCTGAGGGGCACAGAACAGAATCAAAAGGTGTAGGTCTCAAGCTTGGCACTGCCAGTAAGTTACTGTGCCACATTTAGTGAGCGGATTTCCACCACTGAACCTCAGTTTCCAAATGTATTAAATAAGTAGGTTCAGTTACATGGGACCTTCTTGGCTTTGACACTCTGAAATTGTATGCCTTAAGCCTTGAACAGAGTTTATTTTATTTTATTTTTTTCAAGATGACATCTCTGTCGCCAGGCTGGAGTGCAGTGGCACGATCTTGGCTCACTACAACCTCTGTCTCCTGGGTTCAAGTGATTCTCCTGCCTCAGCCTCCCAAGCAGCTGGGACTACAGGTGCACGCCACCATGCCCAGCTAATTTTTGTATTTTTGCTAGAGATGGGGTTTCACCATGTTGGCCAGGATGGTCTTGATCTCTTGACCTCGTGATCCACCCACCTCAGCCTCCCAAAGTGCTGGGATTGCAGGTGTGAGCCACCACGCCCAGTCTGAACAGAGTTTTTAAATTGGCCACAGGAAGCGTAGGCTTCAGTGGCAAAATGATCAGGAAGCAACTCTTTATTAGGATGCATGAAAGGAAGACCAAACTCTTAAATGTGGGCATCAGAGGAAGACAAATCTTTCCACATAGCAAACATTCCTAGAGATTTACCGGCTTGTCTTGGGGCCCATCCCATTGTCTAGGCTATACCATCAAGAAGCCCACGTCCCCCCCAGTCAGGAGATCCACCCTCCCTTTCTCTGTTCTACCTTGTGGTGGCTTCATCTCTTGTCTTGAGTTGAGTATGCAAACACTGTGGCCAAGGGCCCTCCCAGAACATAAAGCAGAGTGGCCTTGAACCTGCCAACAAGTATGAGACGTTAATACGTTATTGGGTCCGAAGCCAGGATCCACCATATCTCACAAGAGCCCTGCTCTGTGTAGGCCAAAATGGCAGGGCAGGCCAAGGCAGGAAGATCACTTGAGGCCAGGAGTTCGACACCAGCCTGGCCAACATGGCAAAACTCCGACTCTACTAAAAATACAAAAATTAGCTGGGTGGGGTAATGCATGCTTGTAGTCGCAGCTGTTCAGGGAGGCTGAGGCATAAGAATCACTCAAAACTAGGAGGCAGAGGTTACAGTGACCTGAGACTATGCCACTGCACTCCAGCCTAGGTGACAGAGTGAGATTCTGTCAAATAAATAAATAAATGGCAGGACATAGAATCATCCCTTTTTATTTTCATCTTTTTGGTTATCTACATTTTCTATGTTTTCCTCTCCTGGGATTGGCTGTTCATCATTTATCTGCTTAGTCCTAAAAGCAGCGGCTCAAATTGAGACCTTCATCAAGCACAGTCATGGATTTCCTTTGGCGATGAGAATATAGTGCATGGGGAGGCTGGAAGTTCCATTCAATATCTCATTGAATTTCCAGAGTAGCACTGGGTACCTCGGGCAAGTCACTTAGCACCCAGGCTCTCCTTTTCACTGTTGTAAAGTAAGGGTCTAGGGCCGGTAGGGGGTTGGATATGCTTTTCACATATAGTGCTTCACAGGACTCCAAAGCACCACTCAAGGATTGGAAGCTGGCTGAAATTCTTTACTGACAAGGTCCTGAGTCCAATCCTGCCCCCTCTGCAACTCCAACCCACCATCTGATTTTAGCCAGCTCTTCACAAATGTGAATACATAGGGAAGAAAATGTGAATCTGGGCCAGGCACAGTGACTCACGCCAGTAATCCCAGCACTCTGGGAGGCCAAGGCAAGTGGATCACTTGAGGCCAGGAGTTCAAGACCAGCCTGGCCCAGTATGGTGAAACCCTGCCTCTACTAAAAATAGAAAAAAAAATTGCTGGCCATGGTGTCATGAACCTGTAGTCCCAGCTCCTTAGCAGGCTGAGGCATGGGAATCGGTTGAGCCCGTGAGGCGAAAGTTGCAGTGAGCTGTGATCGTGCCATTGCACTCCGGCCTGGGTGACAGAACGAGACTCTGTCAAAAAAAAAAAAAAAAGGAAAATGTGAATCTAGTGATGCAAACCACTCAACAATATAATTCCAATGTCCTGCTAACAGGAGAGGAAGGCGAAGTCTTGGAAGACTCACAGATTTCTCAAGATTCTCAAACTCATGGAGTACAGATTGCAAAGAGAAGTATCAGAGTGTTGGATTCACCCATCTCCCCCATATCTCAGACAAGGAAACTAAGGCCCAAACCCAGGAGGTAAGTTCTTAAAGCCATACAGAGAGTAGGTGACCCCAGGACAATACTCAGCCAATTATGGCCCCTAATTTTGCGTTTTTTTTTTTTTTTTTTTTTAAAGACGGAGTCTCACTCTGTCACCCAGGCTGGAGTGCACTGGTGTGGTCTCAGCTCACTGCAACTTTTGCCTCCCAGGTTCAAGCAATTCTCCTGCCTCAGCCTCCCAAGTAGCTGGGACTACAGACACGTGCCACCACACCTGGCTAATTTTTGTATTTTTAGTGGATACAGGGTTTCACTATGTTGGCCAGGCTAGTCTCAAACTCCTGACCTTATGATCCACCCACCTTGGCCTCCAAAGTGCTAGGATTACAGACATGAGCCACCACACCTGCCTGACTCTACTTTTATGTCATGAAAGCAAATAGCCCAGGATCATTTTTTTTTTAACCATTAAGTTGGTAGACTATGTCAGTTTTATTTCTTCTTATTAGGACACACTGGTGTATAATCAAATCCTTCAGCCTCACAGATTGGGATGCTTGTCAAAGCTGAAGAATACCCTCTGGCACCCCTATCTCCTTAGTAGCAGGAGAGGCAGCCCTGACCCAGCTGCATTTTTCTCAGGCTGTCTCAGACAAAGGGCCTGCCTTGCCTTGTTATCTCTTTGTCTTAATCAGCTCCGCTCCATTTTCTATCATGTTTTATGTGCAAAAGCCTCCTTGGCTGCCCAACAGGAAAGCTGGGCTGAGGTCCCAGAGTTACTTTGAAAGCCAAGCTGGGACGAGTTTGATGGGAGAAAGTACAGCAGATCTGTTGGGCCTGCAGCCTGTGGTACCTTCAGAGATCCATATCTCTGCACACAGAGACAGTGTGGGGGAGTAGAAAGAGCAGGCCGACTGGCCTGGCTTCACAGTCCAGCTACTTCCCAGCTGCGTGACTTTCAGGGAGATATTTTACGTTCTGAACCTTACTTCCCTCGCCTGTAAAAGACGATGACACCACTCATCTCGCAGGGTTGTTGGATTTTGTGTGTAGCATCATTAGCTCTGAGCCTGAAGGATGGAACTCTGGCTATATTTGTTTTCCTGGTGCTCAGGGTGTGGAGTAGTACTAATGAAGAATCAATATTCTAATCCACGGAATTAGAATTTGTATTCTACCTGTCCTGAAGGTTGGGCTGTGGCATGAAAGGCAGAGCCCAGGAATTGGGTATGAGGATGGTGCTGATGCTTACCAGCTGTGACTAATCCCACTTCTTCTGTAAGATTCAATTTCCTTTTCTCTAAGTGGAAAGCTTAATACCTCTCCTGCATCCTGATATTATAGTTATGAAAATGCCTTGTTAACTGTAAAATACTATGTCTGTTTCATTTCTTCTTATTAGTACACACTGGTGTATAATCAAATCCTTCTGAGACCTTGGGCCAGTCATTAAACCCCTCTGAGTATATCCATCAGGGTCCCAGCAGGAAACAGATGGCACATTCAAAGTGGATAATTTGATTAGAGTGTAATAATGGGGCTATTTACAAAGATGTGTGCACAAAATAGATAGGGTAGTACCTAGTGACCATAAGGAGCCCTTGCTCTCCCTCGGCCTTGAAAGAGCAACAGAGAAGCAGTTCCTTGGACCAGAGATGGCAGCTGCATGGAAAAGGCCACCTGACAAGGGCCGTGGCCTTCAGAGAAGGAATGCAGCTCATCCAGGGTGCCCTTGCAGGGAGAGGGATAAGGAAATAATACCCACATCTCGCTCTCCTCCTGCCCTCTGATCTCCGGTTCGTGCTATCCTTTGGCCTTACCAAACTGAAAGCCAGAAGGTAAGGGAACTCCTTGATGCAATCCATACGGGTCACCCTCCTAGGACACAAGACAGGATGGAAAGGGTGGAGAGCAGGTCGGGTGATGGGGGATGGGGAGGAATTGGCAGGTATCCAGTGCCCTGGGCTTTAATGTATTTCACAATTAGAGGAAGGTGTTGAATGAGATGATGTCTCCTTCTTTCCCACCCCCTAACAGATTCTCAGTGCTTTTTCCAAGCTTCAGATCTGGACCTAGGGTTAGACCATAAGCCAGAATCCAACCCCTCTCCAAGGGAGATCTTTAGTCTTCTTGATTAATCGAAAACAAGGACATCCTTTTCTGGCAGCCCCAAATTTAAATTACCCTCTTTGAGTCCCATACTCAAAGCAGTGGGTAAGCCAGTTACAAAGGGGGTAATTCTTTGGATTACTATGTTTTAGTATTTATTTTTCTCTTTTAATCAAAGTGTGCCAGGTGCATGTCTCAAATGCTAAACAGATGGCCTTCCGCTTTCATTCATTGGGGAAAAAAAACCTAATGCAATGTAGATGTCTCTTTAGGCCTTATCTTTAGATATAATAAATTGCGTACAAGTGAACACCCTGGAGCAATCTAATTTATTCCAATACCTTCTAGCTGACAAGCAGTGTGGCTCCCAGGGGAGAAATCAAAGAACTGAGTCATCTTGATCTTGGAGAGACAATCTTTCCCAAGTCCCCTTTTGCACTCCATCCTATTCCGGATGGTTGCTATAAATCACGTGCCTGTAAAAAAAAAAGATAAGAGAGGGCTTCCCCAGAAGTTCCCACATGGACAGTACAGGACAATGGTTAAAACCACGGGCTCCAGGCCCGGTACAGTGGCTCATGCCAGTAATCCCAGCACTTTGGGAGGCCAAGACAGGTGGATCACTTGAGGTTAGGAGTTCAAGACCAGCCTGGCCAACATGGTGAAACCCCATCTCTACTAAAAAGACAAAAATTAGCTGGGTGTGATGGTGGGTGCCTATAATCTCAGCTACTCCAGAGGCTGAGGCAGAAAAATTGCTTTAACCTGGGAGGCAGATTGTGCCACTGCACACCAGCCTGGGTGACAGAGTGAGAGTGAGAATCCGTCTCAAAAAAACAAAAAACAAAACAAAACAAAAAACCAGGGGCTATGGAGACAGTAAAATCTGGGTTCCAGTCCTTGCTCTGTTAATCACAAAGTTGTCTTTGTGACCCAAGTTTCAATCTCATCTGTCAAATGAACGTCATCATAATACTCTGCCTGCCTCCTCGGGTTATTTCAAGAATTGCATAAAATGGTACCTGTCCTTAGCATTCCATAAGTGGTAGTGGAGGAGAAGCTGGGAGCTGAGGACACACTAGATCTACAATAGTGCCCCCTTGCCTGCCATGTCACTCCATGGATGCTTCTTCTGTGGCCCTCACTGCTTTCCCTTGCATTTTAGCCATCTGTAATATCCCCCTGCTCTAGACATGTCAGTCAGCGCTGGCCACATCTACAGTCCCCTCACTGAGAAGCACTGCCCTTCCCCTACTGCTCTACACCAGGGGTAGTTTTTAGCTTCTTAAGCAAATCATCATAATAAAATACTGTGTTTTATTTATTCCCCCATCATAGATACAGGCCAAAGAAAGGCCATCCTGGTTCTATAATGCAGAGAACCTAGGTATTGTACTAGATAGAACCTAGAAGACTGACTTTTCTTTTTCTTTCTTTTTTTTTTTTGAGATGGGGTCTCATCCTGTCACCCAGGTTGAAGCATAGTGGTGCGATCTCCACTCATTGCAACTTCCACATTACAGGCTCACATCTGAGACCCCACATCCTCTCACCTCAGCTTCCCAAGTAGCTAGGAACCACAGGCACACAGGCACACTAGCACACATGCCTGGCTAATTTTTTTTTTTTGAGACGGAGTCTCGTTCTGTCACCCAGGCTGGAGTGCAGTGGCGTGATCTCAGCTCACTGCAACCTCTGCTTCTTGGGTTCAAGCTATTCTCCTGCCTCAGCCTCCCAAGTAGTAATGCCATTGCACCCAGCTGGCATCAGTAATATAACACTGGTATCTTTAACCTTTATTTTGGCAATGATGCCTCTGTAAAACACCAGACAAACCCTTAACAAGCTAGCATGGGCTAGGCACAGTGGCTCACGCCTGTAATCCCAGCACTTTGGGAGGCTGAGGCAGGCGGATCACGAGGTCAAGAGATCGAGACCATCCTGGCCAACATGGTGAAACCCCATGTCTACTAAAAATACAAATAATTAGCTGGGCATGGTGGTGCACACCTGTAGTACCAGCTACTCAGGAGGCCGAGGCAGGAGAATTGCTTGAACCAGGGAGGTGGAGGTTGCAGTGAGCCGAGATTGTGCCACTGCACCACTCCAGCCTGGTGACAGAGTGAGACTCTGTCTCAAAAAAACAAACAAACACAAACCAAGCCAGCATGATGAGTCTGGGGAATTTGTATACAGGGCCATGTCCATCCATGGGAGGATATAGCGTTGGAGGAAGCCCCAGGGATAGTCAGTCAAATGGCTGAGGATTCTCTTGCAATGAGGATATTACTGATGAGAAAATTTTAAAAGCTTTAGGGAAAACCTTCCCTCAATGATAGAATGCTTCCAATACATCTGAATGAAGTTGGAAATGTGCGTGTCATGTCCTGATGGGAGCTCATCTTTGCATGCACAAAGTCGGGTAGGCACATTGATCCAGAAGCATTCCCTGAATGTAGCTAAAACTCCAAAAACTCAAGGGTCCATGTCCTTTTTTCAAATTGCTTCACTATCAGCTGCTACTGCTCTGGTCTGTTCAAATAATGCCCCCTTGATTTGAAAGAAGGAAGTATGTATTTCATTTATAAAGTCAATAAATTTTTTCTGAGTGCTAATATGTTGCAGGTGCTGTTGATTCAATAGTGAATAAGCACCATCTTGTCCATGAAGGCATTTCTGCAGTTCCACAATAGTAATGAGAGCTGCTTGCTGTTGATGCATGATCATCCATTTACACTTCACCATAATTCTGGGGTAGGCTGGGCAGATCTTATCATCTCCATATTACAAATGAAAAGCCTGAAGATGAGAGAAGTTATGGGTTTTTTCCAAAGTTTCACAACTTGTAATTAATAGGTGTGAGATTTTTTTTTTTTCTGAGACAGGATCTTGCTCTATGGCCCAGGCTGGAGTGCAGTGGTGCAATCTCAGCTCGCTACAGCCTCTGCCTCCTGGGCTCAAGCCATCCTCCCACTTCAGCCTCCCAAGTAGCTGGGACCACAGGTGTACACCACCAAAGTGGCTAATTTTTGTATTTTTTGTAGAGGTGGGGTTTTTCCATGTTGCCCAGGCTGGTCTCAAACTCCTAAGCTCAAGTGATCACCCACCTCAGCCTCCCAAAGTGCTGGGACTACAGGTGTGAGCCAGTGTACCCACACGGTCAGATGTGAGATTTAAGACTGTTTAATCTGGGGGCCCTTTTATGGAGTTGTGTGCTCTGTCGTCTTATTTCAGATTTGGTATTTCTTGGAGATGCCTAGTTTTCTGCTTGTGGTACTACAGAGTAAGGGTTAGCAACCTATGACCTGTGGGCCAAACCTGGTGCTATCTGCTTTTGTTTTTTGAGACAGGGTCTCACTCTGTTGCCCAGGCTGGAGTGCAGTGGCATGATCACTGGCTCACAGCAGCTTCAACCTCCTGGGATGTTGTAATCCTCCCATCTCAGCCTTCTGAGACAGGTGTGCACTACCATGCCCAGCTAATTTTTGCATTTTTTGTAGAGACAGAGTTTCACCATGTTGCCCAGGCTCATTTCAAACTTCTGGACTCAAGCAATCTGCCCTTCTCAGCTTCCTAAAGTGTTGAGATTACAGGCGCGAGCAGCACTGCCCAGCCTGCTGCCATCTGTTTTTGCAAATAAGATTTTATTAGTGTAATATTGGGGTTCAGGGGTTCAGGGGAGCCCTTAGTTCCCCTGAGAGGACGTTTCTCCAGGTTCTTGGTCTATCACTCCCCAAGAATGGGAGAGGAGACCACGGTACAGTGCCCAGTAAATGCTGGGCTCAAAAGTGTTTGTAGAAAGTGATTTAGGTAGAGAGAGAAAAAGGAGAAAGAAAGAGAAAGAAAACAGCTAACTCTCACACTGAGTGAGAGAATCCAGACAGATGGAATCCAGGAGAGGAAAGCAGCTTCCACACTGAGTGGAAGGGAAAAGAGAGAGAGATGGAGTTTAGGAGGGGAAGACAGGCTTCCATGAGAGAGTGTGGAAGGGGACTCCAGAGGGGAGATCCAAGAGAGAGAAAGACAGCTTCCACGAAGGGAGTGTTTGTGGAAGGAGACTCAAACATGGAGTCCAAAAGGTTGTGGAAGAAGGGGACTTTTAACCTGGGAGGAACCCCCATCTTCTCCAAGACCTCTGGCCAATGAAAGGATTTCCTTAGATATTCTGCTGTAGTGATTGACTTTTTGATTCTCCCCGCGCCCACGAAAATTAAAACAGAGACCGTTAAATCTCCCGGATGGAGAGGGATGGGAGGGGGCATGGCGCTGGGAAGTTCTTGCCCTTAAAACTAACGCCCCCTTGTGGACCTGGAAAGAAAACACATTCCCTCATTAGGACACAGCCACTCGCTCATTTATGTACTGTCTATGATGGTTTTGCACTACAGCAGCAAAGCTGAGCAGCTGTGATCCAGACTATATGCCCCACAAAGCCTAAAATATTATTTCTGGCCTTTTATAGAGTTTGCTGACCCCTGGTCCACAATGTAAACTTAACTTGCCTTCCCCTTGATTACTCCCTTTGTTTAGGATTATGGGTCAGTCTGAGACCAGGATCAGAGTTCCCTGTGAGGCTATCAAAGATTACAGTTGCACAAATTCTACCTTGCCTCGGGCTTTTCTTCATCTGCTTGACCTCAAAGATTGCCCTGTATCTCCACCTCTTCCGAAATGACTTAGAGAGGGCCCCCGAGAAGAGCACATCACTTCATATCCAAAGGAGGAAGAATGTTCATAAACAACAACTTGATTTGCCGGAAAACTGCCCTCACTGACCCTATCCTATAGCCACAGCACATTCCATTTGCTGTATGTAACATGAAACTCAAGAGGAGGCTGCCCAGGAACTCACTTGGTCTGAAGGCCAAAATGACTCTCTACAAACAATCCTGTTTTTCCAATTGTGCTTTTCTAATTATGCCTGAATCTGAAACACTTTCTCTTTACTTTGTACTACCAATGGGAGCCCAAGCAATCCCCACAATTTGCATGTTTGAATGGTCAAGGCTTCTAGTCAGACTGTCCATGCTTTTTTGCCCAATGTGCCATTTGAGATGCCCTCCCAGCAATTTGAATTTTTTTGTTTTTGAGATGGAGTCTCGCTGTGTCACCCTGGCTGAAGTGCAGTGGCATAATCTTGGCTCGCTACAACCTCTGCCTCCTGGGTTCAGGCGATTCTTCTGCCTCTGTCTCCTGCCTTAGCCTGGGATTATGGGCGCCCGCCACCCCACCCACTAACTTTTGTATTTTTAGTAGAGAAGGGGTTTCTCTATGTTGGCCAGGTTGGCCTCAAATTCCTGCC